>OW203762.1:34860282-35165139 GCA_934045905.1 Leuctra nigra
ATGTGCGTGTTGAATGTCGTGTGTTTGGAGGAGAGTGGAAAATAGAGTAAACACGAACTCACCTGAAAATGTGGACTTGAAACGCATCTTGATATTTGTCTGAAAAGAGGTTCTTGAATTTTGGCAAATTGTGAGGGCTCGATGACATCTAAATCTCTTCTATCTCTCCAAGAAACATCACCTGCAGAAAGAAGATCAAATTTTGTTTTACACATATTTCTAGAGACCATTTTTTCAGTTCACAATGATGAACAGTAATGAGAGGAACAATTAATGATGTTGTTACGAAAAAAATTAGTATAGAAGTAACAATTGAGGCACAGGACACTATTTTGGAGATTGTTGGGAGTGCTCGAATAATTGAGCGTGACCTCAAAGTGACGTCAGTCCGAACGAAATAGGTAGCATTCAATTTTACAAGTCAGTTTATTATTAGGTTTGGCGTGACATCAAGCAGCCTGAATCCGTATAAAATTTGAATCGAATGATCTCGAAAATGGTTCCCCAGGACCCTTACATAATATCATGATTTTTCACCCTAACACCACTTTGGACCGGTCCGAATAATAATAATAATCCATCCCTGGTTCCAATTTAATGGGTCAGGGGGTGGGTATTCCCACCAACACTAGGGCCGCAGGACTCCTGGAAACCGGCTGGCCACGCCTGGCGTTTCCTCCTCTTCTTCCTCCTCTTCTTCTTCCACTTCTAATTGTTCCACAAATTCCTTCCACCATGCTCTGTCCTCCCACTGTCTCTCAGCCTCCAACTCACTCCACCTTCCTCCTCTCTCCAACACATCCTCCTTGATCAGTCCAATCCACCTGTCTCTTGGTCGCCCCACTCTCCGAGTTCCCCCTGTAGCTGCTTCAAACACCCGCCTTGGCACTCTATCGGTTCCCATCCTCTTCATGTGGCCGAACCACCTAAGCCTCTCTCTTCCCAGCTTGAACACCAATCTTTCAACCCCAAGCTCTTTTCTTATCTTCCTACTTCGGATCCTATCCATTCTTGTCACCCCCTTCACACTCCTCAAAAACTTCATCTCAGCAGCCTGTAGCTGATTCATTTCCTTTCCACCTGCTGACCACGTCACTGCCCCATATGTTAGAATTGGCAGGAAATACATCTTGTACATAATGATCTTGCAGACTTGTGGAAACTTCTCATTCCACAGCAACTTCCTCACTGCTTGATAAAATGCCTCTGCAGTCCGAAATCGGACAAAAATAAATCTTTTGTTTTAAAAAGTGATAGCCAGTAAGCTCTAGTAGTCACCCAAGCTAGTAACTTGATTAAGGGATTTCTGCATGTTAGAATGCCATCCAGCTTGAACTACAAACTACAATTATTGTTACTAGGGATGGGACGATTCTTACAGAATCTAAGGAATCACGATTCTTCACTTCACAAGCTATTTTCGTGATTTACGTGAGCTATATAGCTCATTTCGTGAGTTATACACGCCAGTTTCTTGTTCTATTTTCACTGGTTTAAACTTAAATTTAAAGTTAATCAGGTTGGAGTACCTAGTAAATTCCCACTACATACTGATCGACCGTGAAACATGAAATCAATCCATTTATTAGAATTATTTGCCATCCAGCAATCTATTAGAAACGATTTATTAACATTTATTAATTTATTATTATTACAGATATTTAACAACTTAATTAAAATCGCCTTCAAAATTGAGCTTAACGAATATGGCTTGTCAGCAGATTTCAAGGTCGTCCTTCTTAAGCCCCATTTACACAGTAAAATTACACAACAAATCTTTTATAAAATCTTTTACAGAAAGAGAACATCTTTATATGTTCAAAGATTTTACAAAACCCTTTGACAGAACATTTTACCATAAAGTTGTCTTGTTTACACAGAAAAATTTCTTTGATGAAAAGATTTTATAGGAAATTTTACCGTTTTCAAATGGGGCTTGACAGTGAATGGATTTTACTTGGTTCAGAAAATATGGTAATATTACCTCCTTCTGGCTGCACGTCTTAGGCCAGAACTTGAGCAGACCCTTAACGACAGGCTCCGTGAGCGTAGCGTCCTTCTCGAGAAACTGTACAACGCAGTAAGCCAGCTGCGCGTGGTATAGCGATAAACACTTGACCTTGTGTAGCGGAAGCAACACCTTGACAAGGAACTGCTTGTGCTCGCTCTTCAATGGCAGGGCAAAGCCGTTGATAATGCTGCAACCAGGAGGAAAAGCAAGATAAATCATATGTAGGCCGGCCATGAGTTGATTCTCTGAAGCTTCATGTATTTATAGGACCTACATACCTTCCTAAAATTTCAAGTAACTCGCCAACCCCATTGAAATGTTCAGTTTCATATACAAACCTGAAAGAAAAGAATTACAAAATCAAGAACAAATTAATTACAAAATACTTCGAGAAAAATATCATTTATAGGCAATTACGTAGGCATTCGGACATTATTTATTGTGACGGTTGGTTAGTAGGGCTGGAATGTTATAGGGGATGGATAACCAAAAACTTAAGTTACACTAATGGCATTTTCCTCTGGCCGCACTAAGGTTGCACTGAAATGACGTGATCATACAAAACTTAATGCAAATTTCAAACTGAGTGCAGAACTAGTGCGGAACAGTGGAAAACGCCATAACATTTCTATTAAGGGGCATGACAACACTTTAGAGTGTTCAAAGATCCAGCCATGTCAGTGTACAAAAAAGTAAAAATAATAATATTGTACATTTGAGCCTAAGTTCAAGACGTAATTGAGGTTTGATGGTTAACACAAGTAGTACCTATCCATTTCAAGGTTGGTGCAAACATGCACTTATGTACGACCAAAGAAGCCAAAGATGAAGGAAAGGCTTGATCCAAATAGTACAAGAGATTATGTAGGTAAATGTTTTAAAATTTTAAGTACCTACATAAAGCTTATTAAATTAAAAATAATTTTGTGCCAGTTTCAAGTTGTGTTTCATTCTACCTTTAATTGTTATTTAAATTTGGAGTATATATCTCCCTATTCAGAATCATGTACAACAGCGTACAATGACTAAGTACTGCACACTAATTTGCTACCAAGACGCTTCTCTGCTTCTAGAAAATACAAAATATTTTTGAACTAAGGAGTATGCGATACTCGGTGTTACCATCTGATTTCCAAATAGAACTATTATTAAAAGTATTCCTAGAAAAAATAAGTTTCTCAGTATATTCCTCCTTAAAGTTGCTCTCATTTTTCTGACACTTGAATCTGTTATTATAAGTTTTTCTCAGACTATTCATTATTGCACAAAGCACAAGAATACTCATGAAAAGATTTCAAGTCAAGAGTTAGCATTACTGGAAAAAACTATTTACTGACCTAAGGAAGATGTTATTGATTTGTTTTCGTATAAAAGCACGAAGACCAAGGAATTTTCCGTAGATGCGATGAAGTACCGTCTTGAGAAAGTCCCTCTCCCGAGGGTCTTCGCTATCAAACAAGTCTAGCAACTGCAAAAATCAGGACATTTAACACATTAATTTACAAGTGAAATTTGGTAAAATACATAATTACACTTCCTTGTAAATCAATTGGTAATGAATTAAAGTTTAGTCATGATACAATAACTGTATTTTGTTTAATCTATTTGACATTATACAATAAAATAAACTTGATACAGATAGAATGCAGTTTGTAAGATCATTAGTTACCTATTTCAAAGAACTAATTATGCAAATCACTCAAACAATGTATCAAGTTTGGTATTGATGATACTGAAACTCATATCTTAAATTTACAAAAATTTGATTTGATAGATCTTTGATTTGATAGCTTTTATTGATTGGAAATTTGATAGATCTTTGTTTACCCATATTTGATATTACCAATCAATGCTGTGTGTACATTAAAAAACTTTAAATATAGGTACCTAATTACTTCACCCTAATATACATGGTGTAAATGAAAAATAAGAAAACTGACCTGAAGAACGAATTTTTGGTCTATTACTTTCTTGCCGATGGTTGGCTGAAAATCGGACGACTCGAGGAACCGTAAGAAGAACTCGTATACCAACTGCAATGCATTGCAAGGAATTAGCAACATGGCATTGCTAAAACACATCCAGACAAGTGTCTTAATTGTAACATTCATTTTGAGATGTACACGTATATATTTCCAGTTGTAGCCAATTGTAATACTAGGAAAACGCTCAGTGTAACGCGTTGATGAGCGAGCACAGAACATGCAACATCCCCATAGTAACGATGCACGACATGGCACAAGACGATTTTCTCTGCAATTTTTCAATCTCCATAATACTCTGGATGAATAATAGATCCATTGTGTCGTGAAGTCTTACCTACATACCTTCTCCAGAAATCTCTTGTGACATCCTATACTAAACTCGTAAAATTACAATTAATACTTGACTGATTCGGCTAACAATATGTAAAATTTAATATTAAGTTGGTCTTGATCACCATGCAAAATTTGAACTTAATGTGAACATTTTTATTGTCGACCAATCAGAAGACATTATTTAAACTTAAACCAATTAGAGGATTTGGCCTTCTTACTGCATCCGATTTTATGCGCTAGTTTTACTGTACATTGTGGATAGCTTGGCTGCTCTACTGGCCTTGCCTTGGAACAGAAGCTTAAAGAAGGCAGGGATGACAATTTAGTATACATTTTTCAAGATTATGGAATAAAATGACCTTAAAATGACAAAACTTTTGAAAATAACGACTGATTAAACTGAAAATTGGCAAAAATACCTAAAATGTTGGTACCTACCAATGACCACGCGAAGTTTTAAGTTGATCGGTCAATCTGTTCTAGTTTAAATGTCAAAAATCACATGAAAAATGGTTTTAAATTTGAACCAATAGGAGGATTTGGCTGAAATTTTTTATGATTGGGCACAATGTTGGTTGCAATGTTTTTGCTAAATTTCAAATTGATCGAAGCAACCAATCGAAAGATAATTTTTTTAAAATTTGAACCAATCACGGGAGCCCATTCAAAAACGATCCCAGGGACCGCATAGAGTACGTTAGTATGTGTACAAAATTTCAGATCGATTGCTTAAGCGGTTTGACCTGGGCTGTGACCACAAAAAAAAAAAAAAAAAAAAAACAAACAAACAAACACACAGAGAAAGTGCCATAAGAGTACCGTGGTGACGCTCGCTACGCTCGCTCAACAAATTGAAGGCAGCCTTCTGCATTTGGTTGGAAGCGAAAGATGTATACTACGTGTACGTCTCACAATAAAAGTTACACAATCGAGCTGCAGGTTTCATTTTGAGTGTAACATAAAATATACTAGGAAAACGCTCTGTGTAACGCGTTGATGAGCGAGCACGGATACGCGCAACACCTCGAACCGAAATTTTGTCTATGGAAAATGTTATTAAATTTAAAAGCCAATATTTATTCTTGAATTTCTTCACAGACTTGTATAAAAGTCTCAAAAATTTCGAAAATATTGGTCCCAATAACCTTGAGAAGTTTTAAGTTGATCAATTGACCAATGTAGATCTGACCAAACTACGACGTCATAAAACAAAAGTCAATGTTTGGTCACAACCAAAGAGCTTATATACACAACAATTTGTACACATGATATTATTAGAATAATGTTGAATTCGTACAGAATTTAACAGTTTTACAATCAACAAATTGCCATTAATAATAGTATTGCTTTAAGCTATCTACTTGAATATTGTTCAGTCTTAATTAACTTCTCATAAGAGAGGAAGGGCCTTTTTAAGTTGACGAAACTATCCAGTGACAGACGCCATTAAAAAGTAAAACGCTTTGGCAACATACCTGGCAAAATATAATTTGTTTCGTTGTACCACTGTAATAATTGTCTAGCATATCATCAAACACGATTTATATGAGTTTAAATATATTGATTGTACTATTTCAAGTGATACATTAAACTAGATTACACACGTGTGAGCTATTTCTTTGATCTTTCTGAATTTCATTTGTTTGAATGAAAAATTGTTATTTTCTAAGAAGCCTGGAGTTACCATGGTAATACTTTTGTCTTTCATAAGGCAACGCCCACCTACATTGGTCAATTGAACCTTTCTTATTAAACGGTTCCTTGATAATTTTCAAAAATCACAGGATCTCATTAAAAAAAATATACCTGGGACCACTCATATAATATTAGTGTGTGTACACAATATTAGATAACTGTTGAACGGTCATCAGTTTCATCAAAGATAATTAATGCTTTAATTATCTTTGGTTTCATGCGTTTGAAAGTTTCTACTCTAACTACCTTGAATTAGAACTGAAGATTCGAAGATGCCGTGAAATATGAAATACGAGAAATTTGACAGCCAACACACAAAATATCCATAAAATGTCAATAACTTTTGAATTTAAACACAGATTAGTCTGAAAATTTTCAAAAATGCAGATAATGTTGGTCTTAATGACCATGCAAAGTTTTAAGTTGATAGGACAATCGGTTCTTCTTTAAATTTCAAAAAGCATATAAAATATTTTTTTAAATTTTAACCAATGGGAGGATTTGGCAGAAAATTTGTAAGATTGGGTACAATGTTGGTCGTAATGAATTGTCAAAATTTCAAATTGATCGGAACAACCAATCGAAAGATAATTATTTAAATTTGAACCAATCACGGGATCCCGTTCAAAAACGATCCCAGGGACCGCATAGAGTCCGTTAGTATGTGTACAAAATTTCAGATCGATTGCTTGAGCGGTTTGACCTGGGCAGTGAACACAAACAAACAAACAAAAAAAAAAAAAAAAAGAAAAACACACAGAGAAAGTGCCATGAGAGTACCAAGGTGACGCTCGCTACGCTCGCTCAATAAAACTGTTCAATGGATGATTGTGAAATCTAAACCTAGATTAAATTAGTGTTCCGAAATGGATATATGTACAATGAGATTCAGAAGAAAGCGGTCGAAGTGCAGAGTGTGCACACTGCCTGGCACAGGCAACTACGACCGCTTTCTTCTGAATGTCACTGTACCTCCAAGAAGAATTTATCTAATAAGTGCCTATTACCCTGGGGGGAGGGCCTCCCATCCCTCCACCCCAGCAACACATGGGTCCAAGCCGAGTAGTACTGGGAAAGTTTGGAATTTTAAGAATTAATTAGAGCCATTGAGTTATGGTTATGGACTTCAAATTTCAGATATTTTGTTTACCTAAAAACTACTTGGTTAATTTGGAAATTTAGTGTATTTAAAGTATAAGTTTCCCTATATTTTCACACATTTAACTCCCTTCGTAACTACCTCGACCACACAACCCGAAATCGTTGGCTGGGGAAAATGGATATTACAATTTAACCATGCTCAAACGATATGGTGGCGGGAGATTTTAAAATAAGTTACCTATAATAAAATATTGCGTTTGAAGCTCAAAATTCAAAATTCCGGGACTACCTATTGCTGTCCCGGAATGATTATTGTAAATTGCGGGTCAAGGAAAACAAACAAACAATAATTCCGGGCTAAACAATTTCGGAAAATCAGGGATGGGTGGCAACATACATCAGTGGTGTCAACCCTAATCAGAAACATTCTGAATTACAGCTTATTGTATAGCTTTTAAGTAACTTATTTTACCATTCTACTTATAAAAAATTGCTAAAATTTGTAATTTCCACATGCGGGCCATAAATGATGTAGCGTAGCCCATTTAATTGTAGCCTCTTAGTATCTATAATATTAATAACTGATCTTGAGATCGTGTTATAGCTAAAAATTCATGACAGGCACTGGCAGATACCTGTTTGCAGATACACTATTGTCATATCATATCTGAAGTTTATGGTTTCAGTGGAGTGCAACATGAAATATTAAGTTGTGATTTTTGTCTCCACTGACAGAGTAATTGACTGATTTATAATACACATAAGTTACAAACAACACAACATGATGGACACATATCAAAATGTTTGTCTATAGGTAACAGAGTATTAAATAATCCGGGTATAATCAAGAGGGACAATTTAGAAATACTAATGAAGTCCAAAAATCACTGGTTGAATTAAAACAACTTTCAATACCTGTATAGGTACATACTCCATATCTTGCTTGCAAATGCAACTTATTCAGTATATTGTAAAACTGGGTTTAATTCTAAATAAATCCTCACACTATCACTCTCAAGAAGAATGTTCCCAACACTGATTGATATGATTGTCATGATTGGACATGACATGTCTAAGCATTACTCACGCTTTAAAGCAGCTTGTGGCTCACATTCTTGGTTACATGAATTACATGAATATTTAACTATAAATACACTTAATATATTGGGAATCCTATTTGCAGATGAATTCCAAGTCTAGAGAAAATAGCTCTCTCATGAAAGAGATTATCAATAAATATGATCGAACTAACGTCTTGATGACGAGCCATGTAGACAAGTGTGTGCGTAATGGACATGGTAGTTGCATGAAATGTGCTCACCTGTAAATGTGGCCAGGAAGCTTCTAACGTCGGGTCATCTTCTTCAGGATCAAAGTCTGGGTTTTCACTGGGCGGTAACGTTCGAAACAGGTTGGCAGAGATCTGGAAAAAATCCAAAGTGTAATTAATTAATATGTCAGGTTCACAAATGAAATCTTGCTTTTCAAGTACATGTATCTTTTCAACAGGGTGGCGACTAAAATGTTTATATTTTTTCGTTTCCTAACAGAACGTTATGTGGCACAACACTGCACAAAACATACATCACTAGTTCGATTCGGAAAGTGAGTACTATTTTCAGTGCATGGATCCCCAGTTCTCTGGCAGCGCAGCATCCAGCAGAACACAATTAGTTAATTACACAGGTAGTGGGCTGGCATGGCAACAAGACCACTGCTGAGCGAGTCATTTATGCCGATAGTTATTCTCGTCATTAGTATGCATGAAACTTGCAACAAGAAACACCCAGCCATTGACTTAAGATTAGGTACGACATTTTCTTAATTTCAATCAAAACTGATTATTGGAATGCTAGTGTGAACAAGAATGATAAACAAATTGCTACAAAAAAATAAGAGTGGAGACAAATTATCGAATGCTTTCTTAGGTTTTGCAGCTGTTTGTCACTATAGCCTGTTGCGCAGTTGCAAATGAACACACATGTCAATAATATCTGAGACTTGCATGTATCAACCGGAACCCATGACATGTAATGATAATCTCGGGACTGCACCCGACTACCAACCATCTTGATGATCTCCGGGTAGACGGGCTCGGTGAGCACCCCTCGCCCCGCGGTGATGTAGTCGACGAGCTCGTTGAGTGTCGCTCTCTTGATCTCCTTGCCCTTCAGGTCGGCCACCGGGTCCATGAAGTCGAACGCCACGCAGCATTGCCGCAGCTTCCGCATGAACAGATCCTCTTGCTCTGAAGACGGCACATCTGCAACCAGGATACAGCATCACACAGATGTCGAGGAACATGTTCTCTTCTAATCTATCTCATGTCACAATTATCTCAACGAAAGCGAGTTTTATTACAGGTCTTAAAGATTTAAAGTAGACCTCCACGACCAGCTCCACGAAGTTGGGGATATTGCTTTGGAGCACCTTGCTCCACTGAGTGGAATTGTTCGAGCACTCCGGTTGCCTTGATAAGAGATTACATCAAGCAGAATGAGAAGAGAATCCAATTACTGACAGATGTTTTCGTAGGCTAATAAGATTAGAGGGTGAGGGGATTTGGGTTATCAATGACGGCGGAACGACGCCCGTCACCAGCACTGGCGACGCCGGATGTTTCTCAACACCGCGCCGGTGCTCTGTCGCCGACGTCTGAAAATAGTCAGCAGCCACGTCCATGATTCATCAGCAGTTGCAGCGCCGCCGTCGTACTTGGACGACCTCCCACCTTTCACGTTATTGATCTGGACACATTGCACGAACAATCTCATCTGCCCACTGTCAGAGCCCTTATTCACAACGAATACGATAATATGCTCTTAGGAAACTGAAGAAAAATAGCTTCAGCCCCGCTTGAAAAAAAGATTATGTTAGATTATTGTATCAGCCTGTAATACCGAACAGCTGGTTTGCTTGCTGCATGAGTGTATGTGCTGACAGACAGATCGCGAGGACGCGACCTCGATCTGTCATCTGTCACTTCACAGTCGGCAGACAGAGAGCATGGCGTCCCGACTTGGATGGGGTTGACCGCAGACGACAAGGTGTCAATGCAACCTATCACATGTCACGCCGGCTAAACTACGGCTAATAGAGAGCGCGACGCGATTCCCGAACTAAATAGTCAAAACATGTATGAAAATGAAATGAAGAGCGCTCGCTCCTCAGCCCTCCACGTTCAAAGCGCCAAAGAGTCTTCAAGTCACGTGTTCAGGACACGATACATGTCGTGACTCCCGAAATTGATTTGTCTGAAACTCTTGTCCCGATGTTATTTGTTCCCGAGACATACTTCATGCGGGAAGAGGTCAATCAATAACATCTTACGATCGAGATTTCTTTATTCGGCAAAAGAGGTATTCTTTGAACAACCAAATCAAACAAGAGTTCTGTCGGTCGGTCGTCTAAACTAAGTCACAAACTTTTCTTACATAATAAACTCCGCGAAGTTTTACCATAATTCTCTTGGCTGGTACCATATATAGTGTGAGCTCAATGGGTGGAGTCGGGGAGTCGTCAGCCTCCTCACTCACTCAACGCTGTAGGTATTATTATTTGCATATCAACGCTTATCAAAGAACAAAAAGTAACAGTACGTCGCTCAGGTGCCATCGGTCCTGCCGAAAGCATCAATCAATACTATTGACAGTCCAACGCATTGTTTGCCTTCGCGTGGTGTAGAGAACCTATTCACTAGCAAGGGCAAGACAACTAGAATCATTTGAAACGTTGGCCCTGCGTGCGCGTGTAGCAAGGGCGAGTAGACGCCATGAAAAGCAGACGCACAAGATATGTTGGGTAGGAATGAATGAACGGCACGGGATTATTCTATCACGCCATCTAGCGTACAATAAGATGTTCATCCATATTTCATAATATATACCCAACACGAAATAATACATCACGTGTAGAATGATGCAAAAGCTATTAATCACACCGGTATAATCTGTTAGATACTCGCATTCAACTGGCGACGCTGTTGGAGAAGTAATCTAACTAACAATCGATTTGAATAAATAGAATCGATATTGTATATAATCACGGAATCAGGTCAGGTGGACTGCAAGGTTTAAGTTGAATCACTCAGTAAACAGATTCGGAGCGGCTGCATTTTAAACAATTCGTCACTGTTCGCTTCAATGATGCTCAAAATTACGACAATGTGGAGCAGAAAAGGGATGTACGACATGTGGACAATATGAGCACATTCCATACAGGCTCCACTGGAAGTTTTCAAAACATACCTATGGCTGTCACACCTCCCATTCCCTGATCGCTAATTATTTTATAGATATCATTCTAATGCTAGCAGCAGTGTGTTCCTTTGGACGTTTTACATTGCATGTTTCCGTGTACTTCTAATATTAATCGAATTACAATGTATTAGATTTGATTCCAGTATTTTCGCCGCGCTGGCAGCGCCTCGTGCCGGTGCGGAATGCTCGGGCCGGTGCGGAATGCTCGTGCCGGTGCGGAATGCTCGTGCTGGTGCGGAATGCTCGCCGGTGCGGAATGCTCGCCGGTGCGGAATGCTCGGGCCGGTACGGAATGCTCGCCGGTGCGGAATGCTCGTGCCGGTGCGGAATGCTCGTGCCGGTGCTGAATGCTCGGGCCGGTGCGGAATGCTCGTGCCGGTGCGGAATGCTCGGGCCGGCTACAGCGGCGCAAGAACATGGACAATAGTGAACATGATTTCCATAACGAGACGCGCCTAATGGGGTTTATCGACCTTCCAAGCAGACTATTTCACCCGTCAGTCGTGCAGCTAAAACAGTGCCAAGGCTGCATGTGTGGTCGCCGACGCAGATGTCACCGCGAGATCGAGTATGGCACTCGGAGGTGTGAGGCGTCGTCCACCACCACCAGCCCTTCTCAAGGACACCTGAGGAGTGAAGACGGCACGCCGAAGACGACGGAACGGAACGTGAAGTGGCGACTAGCCGTCTGCCCCGTGTGCTTCGAGTTCGACCCACTGGCACACGTGACTCCGCTCACCTAGCGGCCGCGACCTCAACCCGTCATTGGCTCGGATAAATCAGATCGAGGATCGAGAAGAGACGAGTGCAGTGGGCTTGTTATCAGGACGCAAAACTCCAGAAAGAGAGTTATTGTGATGATTTTACTTACAAAGAAAAAACATTAATTTCGCGTATTCTCTGATAAAACCCATGGAACTTATCACTCACAGTTCTACTTCTACACATTTTGCTGCTGTCGACCAGACGGTTTTTTGCCAGCCTCGAGGAGGATCATCCAGATCTGTTACTTCACTGCGCGGGAGGAAAAGTTGGGTCGTGAATCACTCGACACTTGGTCGAGCTGTAAACTAGCGCAATAGTTCCCGAGAGATAAAGAAAGCGAACGCAGAAAACCAACGATGTGGTGCCAAACGTGAACCCTTGCTCGAAATTTCCGATACAAACGTACCATCTGACGAGAACCAGCATGGATACACGTTCAACTCGACATGATTTCTAATCATTCTATACTATACTATGTAGATTCTAAATACACGTCAAGCAGAATAAACTATTGGGAATTATAAGTTCTGGAATAGGGCCCCAGGGCTGACAATGCTATCAGTCTAATTTGAATCAAAAGTACTATAGAGGTAATGGAAGAGAATAATAACCAACCTCCGTCACGTGCTTTTCGACTGTGACGCCAGCAAGAACTTAGAAGAAGGCGCTAATTACATAATAAAACACGGTGAATGTAATTAAAACAAAACAATAATGCCAGTCGCTTCTTCCACTTTCATCATTTGCTTGTACTCCTAAATGCTTCAAAAAAGGAAGAGCAGCATTTAATAGAGGTACAACTATCACCTTGTTCGAGTTGAATTCTGTGAAATGATAGTTCGGGGAGTAATTACGAAGCAGGGGGAAATGAGTCCCATTCGCGTGACATCACTCGATAAAAGCAGAGAGAACGCCGCCAGCTCGCAGCCGACGCCGGTCTATCGGCGTCTGAATCAGAACATCACAGCATCTCGCTGATCCAGGGATTAGAAGAACACTTGACAACTTGTGCATATTGCGTACAGTTGGATTAGTGCGTAAGACACAGAGTTATACAAGCAAATATAAATAATGGAAACGAGAATATCTCAGTATAAATCCCAAGAAGAGTTTGTATAACACTCAGAAAAAATCCCTTTGTTTTTGAAACGGGGGACGAAAATGAAACTATGATGAAATTCTATCGACAAAAGTAAAATGTTATAAATGTACATTTATTCCGGGCCGGCACGAAACAATCTGAAAGTCAAGCATTCCATTCTGTATGAAAATCTGCAGGTATAACATTTCATTATTCATTGGCAGTGGAGCAGGAGAGGAGGCTGGGGGTGAATATTTTAATCCCAGATGAAGTATTGAGTGCCATACAGTCCAGGTGTTTAGTCTCCAGGCAAAACTGACGAACTGTGGCGAGCTAGAGTAGTAGGTACTTGAAACTTGCAATTACTTTCATGAAATAATGATGGCTCTCAATTCAATGGAGTCAACTCTACTACATGCGAGTGATGCAAGCAACTGTTTCACGTCACCCCAAGTCAATCCGTCGTTCAAAGATGAACACATCCTAGATCGCCCAATGGGAAGACGAATATAAGACTTCGACTCGGTGCGACAACGGAGATGACAATGTGTTCGACGACCTCTAGCTAAAAGCTAAGCCAAAGCTAAGCCAAAAAATGGCTAAAATGGAATAAAATTAATAAAATTCAAAATAGATCATAGTTTAAAAATCATAGTTCCTAGTCATAGTCAAAGATCATAGATGTTAGTTTAAAAATAACATGCCCTTATCCAAAATGTCCAAGAGACTCGCCTCCTTATTCCACGTTAATCTAATGTTCTCAACATCCACGCAAGTCGTACCGTTTCCAACTAGAACATCTTCACAGACTAGTGGAATGGAGGCGAGGCAATGTAATGATGTGGTGTTAACACACGGCATCTAATTAGCGTCAGTTATGTATTATTTAGTTAACTAATACACACTTTTACTGGGATTCGCTGACACGCACACAGAAGAGCATACCTGCACGCAATGCCCCTCGCACGGGCATCGTATATACCGAAAAGACGACACGGAACACTCGAAATACGACAAGAACTTGACGACATATGCACGCAATGATGGGGCATCTGAAAATCTGCACTCCACACATCGAACTAAATTGATCCACAATCGGCAGTATTCTGGTTGGATCTGGAATCTACTCGCAACAATGAACACGCGTCACAGCGAGGTTCTGGAAGAATGACACTCTGGAATATGAGCCGTCGTATCATTCGATGAATAACTAGACACAGCTGGATTGCCCACGTTTTATGCCAAACAAATTAATTCGACGATCAAGATCAATTGGTCAGCGATAACAAATCAGTGAAATATGAATTCGAGCTTCGCGCATATGAAACTTTACGCTCGTAGTTTGTCGCAGTAAAACTAGCATTCGACAAATGAACGCCGTGATTTGGCGAGTGTAATAAGGAATGCAAATAAAAATCCATTAAATGTATTTATAAAACTGCTGGAAGAAACGTAGGATCGCAGTGCCAACTCAATCAATAGCTTTGCTTACTCAATCGTGAAATTGTCGACGAATTGGCATAAATCCTTTCTCGTTCTTGGCTGGATCTTGCAGCGGAGTAACAGAAGGTCGAAGAGACAGCAAGCGATCCAGAATGTTGCAGTAAATCATCCGAAGAAACTTCGGGTAACTTGGGAATCAGAAGTCGGTTCAAAAAACAGTGGTTTCTGCTGTGGAGCAAGAGTTATCAATATTTGATTCCCGAATCTGCCCCAGCCGGAGGCGCTAACGTGCGTGGACGATCTCGTGGCGTGATTAGAATGCTCGTAGTGGCCGCGAGCACGCAATAGCAATACGAGGTGTAACAGGTGTCGCCGCGATTACCCACCAAGCTTTTAGCAACACCATTCCAAGAGCACTCGAACAAAATCGATTTACAGTTCATGAACGACCGTCGATCAGGAGGAAGAATTGGGTTAATCAGGTTCTTCGTAAGCCTTCCGGAACTCCAGACTGAAAACAAGTCGAACAGTGTACCTGAGCTGGGTGCTGTGCATCGGAGAGGAAGATGAACACCCCCACATGAAGGGCGTTAGTTCTATCTCATATCGGTGCATCGTTGTTCACGCCCCGTTAATCAGCCACTCTTTCACGTAAGCCATGGCGGTGTGCGCGGAAGTAAAAAGTATGATCCGATGCAGTAATAAAATGTCGCGCGCCGGAGAGACATTACCTGGCCGGTTGCCCTGTTCACCGCAGACCATGTTTTATGTTTTCATTCCCCGGCGGTTATGTTTCATGAAGGTGAACGTATGATGTTTTGTTTTGTCGGCTAATTGAAATTACGTGAAACGGGTTAATTTTCCTTGATGCCTTGACATGCACGTAGGTTCATCAGAAAAAAAGCATCTTGTTTTGCAATTACAATAATTAGCCTAATGCCAGTATTACTTTTAACTGGAGGAGCTGTTACTGACGAATGGATTATCCTCATAGAAAGCCCATCAAACGGTCACCGTCTATTTCTGGTCGGGCGCTGCAATAAACAACTGAAGTGTGGGTTTAGTGACTCCATTAGTCGATCTACTAATGCCTCAATTCGTCCTTGATTAAAAGAAATAAAACAAGTGAAATCAAAGAATGCGACGCGACTTGTTTCACATAGTTACAAACTTACAGCCCATGGTAAGGTAACGGCCATATGCACTGCAGGGGCCAGATTCACAAAAAAAGTATTATCTCTTAATATACTATCTTTTGTAGGTATTATCATACATTTAAAATTGTGTTTTTGGTATTAAATCAAAAGACGTATTAGCAGATCATACCTTATGTGAATCCAGCCCCAGGCATGTAATATTTTAGAACATTATTATGCCATCCATTGAACGTTGTCAAAACAGTATCTGCTAAGCATGGCAGATCCACCAGGATGTTGAAAAGTTTATGGAACGATTGAACCAATGCAAAAACGGTTGTGGCTCGACAGAGTAAACACTAGTGAGAGACAAAAAGTAGAAATAATGTTTATCGTATTCATTTAAGTTAACATCAATTTCAAAATAATACTAGCGCGGCTCGATTCATGCTCATTGAATCATTTGTGTGTGAAATTGAAAATGTAAATGAAGATCTCGCAATAAAATGGATGTCGCTCTTGTGGGAAGCGCAATCCTAAATGATCTAGGATAATTAACAGCTATCGCATACATACTTGCGCTGTAAATTGTTCTTGACGACGCGGAATCAGTGCTTATTACGATAATTACACGAGTTCTAATTATGTAGACACATTCATTAACATATGAGTATTAATGGTAACAGCTATACAACGAGTATCACCCCACCTCGACAGTTGGATGGACTTCTAACAACATATAACACGTTTTACGTATCAGATGAAGAGAAGGAAATGAAATCGGCCTACGTCGATACTTTTAGATCAAACTAACTGCATAGACGGTCTGTACCTATACCATCCTATACCCGAAAGAACGTTCTTGAGTTACAAAAATTAAAATAAATTCACAAAAGCGTTACTCTATTCAATCGCAAAAAATCGTTTGTTTAGTACTCTTCTGGATTGTTTTTAAACTGATGGTTGATGGTTGTTTAATCTATTTTAATAACATATTATAAATAAATGCACGAAATGGGCGGAATTATCGACAAGCTCGTAAAACGTCGATCTTGAAAAAAAATTACTACCAATAACATATAAATCAAGTCAATTCAATGCAAATTAAATTTCCTGCCATGCCATGCCATCGTCCAGTCAAGTAAGTACTGGGTGTCCACACCTGCTATTTGTCAATGCTGTCTATAGTGTCTAGTTTCGATCTGTGCTAAAACGGCTGGTCACTCTCCTCTCACATGCGGCGATGCTGAGGAGCATCTAGCCTCGCACCGACGACATGAGACGGAGGGGCGCGGGTTCAGACCCCGAGTGTCGCGCTCGACTGACAATGTTCCCACACGCATTAACCAACTCTCGTTAGCAGCGTCATTAGGCAATGCGCGAGATAGCGATCGAGTTCTTGCTAATACCACGCATCAAGTAGATACTACAAGCGAAGACATTAGTTTTCATTACGTCTATGATAGCCTCTCTTTGCCTCGCGAGACTTGATCTAGACGGGTCGTTTACGAATTACGAGAGTTTAGTCAGCATTTTCGTGCGCTAAGTGAAAGTTATTCAATCCAGAATTTGACAGTGAAGTATAGAGAAAGAACATAAATATAGAATATTCAGAACAATAAAAGAATAAGTTTCATGAATCGCGAAACAAGCCATTTCCTGAATTAATTAATAAAATTGGGTTTAAGGCTGCAAACACACGGGGCGATTTTCAGTCGCTCAGTCGCGGCGACTAAAAGACGCTTGCAGTTAGGTAGCATTGAGTCTTATGGGAGCGAACACACGAGACGCGCAAAAGACGCGCGTCTAAAACTCCCCAGGGCACAAAATCGCGCGACTGAGCGATTAAAAGTCGCCCCGTGTGTTTCGCCCCTAAAAATAATACACTTATCAAATGAAACCTTATTAATGCAAAATGTCTGTGGCAAGGAAATACTGCATGAATATAAGTGCATATAGAATGACAGCGTCTAACCACCAATTGCGTTGCATATAGATTTATACGTAAGAAGATTGTACATACAATTCAATGTCGTATTATCACCCCAAACAACATGCAAAAATAATGTTGTCATATTACTCCTTTGCTAACAGCTACTCCCTAAATAATTGGTCGTGTGGTGTGGCGAATATCGCACCGCAACGCTCCCTCATGGAAAGCCGCCTTTACCTCTTGGATTGGACGCGCCGTCGGAAACATATTTTCCTGGCCACACTGCGGCGTGCCTCTAACGTGGCTTCATTTTCCGCTTCCCTCTGTCTTTGACGCTGCACAGCTTTGTGTAAAGCTCTGCTCGCAAGTGTCGGGGCAGGGCGGATCTCTCTGGACAATACAATGTAAAGATATCAAGATATTGTTTTCAACGGGAACGGCTCTGGAAGAAGACAGATTGCGGCGGGCGATGCGAGTGGATGATGTCGGATTGAATCGGGCTTGACGGCGGGCGATGCGAGTGGATGATGTCGGATTGAATCGGGCTTGACGGCGGGCGATGCGAGTGGATGATGTCGGATTGAATCGGGCTTGACGGCGGGCGATGCGAGTGGATGATGTCGGATTGAATCGGGCTTGACGGCGGGGCGATGCGAGTGGATGATGTCGGATTGAATCGGGCTTGACGGCGGGCGATGCGAGTGGATGATGTCGGATTGAATCGGGCTTGACGGCGGGCGATGCGAGTGGATGATGTCGGATTGAATCGGGCTTGACGGCGGGCGATGCGAGTGGATGATGTCGGATTGAATCGGGCTTGACGGCGGGCGATGCGAGTGGATGATGTCGGATTGAATCGGGCTTGACGGCGGGCGATGCGAGTGGATGATGTCGGATTGAATCGGGCTTGACGGCGGGCGATGCGAGTGGATGATGTCGGATTGAATCGGGCTTGACGGCGGGCGATGCGAGTGGATGATGTCGGATTGAATCGGGCTTGACGGCGGGGCGATGCGAGTGGATGATGTCGGATTGAATCGGGCTTGACGGCGGGCGATGCGAGTGGATGATGTCGGATTGAATCGGGCTTGACGGCGGGCGATGCGAGTGGATGATGTCGGATTGAATCGGGCTTGACGGCGGGCGATGCGAGTGGATGATGTCGGATTGAATCGGGCTTGACGGCGGGCGATGCGAGTGGATGATGTCGGATTGAATCGGGCTTGACGGCGGGGCGATGGAAATGCAGTGGGACACACGAGACACGAGACGCAGACTCGCAACGCGGTGGAGAATGCTCGCCGCGAAATATGATATCGTAAACAGAGCACATGTGGGATACGAGATACGAGCTCGCATGAAATCTCAGATGAATTATACATCCCGTTGAATTCACTGCTTCTCGGGGGACCGATGGTACAAATTGAAATTGCTATCAGTCAGATAATATAAAGGTAGAGAGTTATAAAGGTAGAGGGAGGTATATAGCCATGAGACATGTGCAGAATGTAACTAGCAGACAAGCACCGCATACATCTATTCCTTAGATGTACAACCAATTAGTAATAACCAATTGACTAAATATACATCTGGCCCAAAATATAGCAAATTGTTTTCTGTCAGTGCTGTCTACTCGGACAAGAACTGCAGCTGTCGCACGTGATGCAAGTCTCACCTATAACCTGGCAGAGAGTAACACATTGTGTCACCGGTAACTAACATGCATCATGTATGTCAGACCCCCCCTCCCCCGCACAATAAATAATCCCGCTCTTCTTCAAAGGTCATCCCCGCTCCACCCCGCACTCGGGCAACGCCGTCGTAATCAGCGCCGCCACAATTGGCCTAAAAGGGATCATCCAGAGTGTCTCTACAGAGTGTGACGGGGATTCCAGTGGCTGAGCATCCCTCAACCCTCTCCTCCCGTCCCCCCTGACCCCCCCACAGTTATTCTTTCGCTCGAAGTTCACACAGAGGCGATACGAAAATCGATCGTCGCGACTGTGTGACGTCACACGGCGAGTAGTATACGGGAGCTGAAATGTGCCACTCCCATCTCGACCACGACTGCTTGCGCCTACACCGCGGCCTACGTCGCCGAGAACCAGCATCCACCTGCATCGTTAGCGCTCGAGATACCTTGCCGAGGTGGCTCACCGTACGAGGAGACCAGGGTTCGAGAGCCGACTACACCATGCTTGGGATGGTTGAGATTAGTAGTCGACAATGATTACGCAATTATTCGGCGCCGTTTGAGATGAATCCGCGCTTTGAGTGGGTATTACTCGATACCTACGTGAACGTTCCAGGAGTGTTTTCGCACATAAGAAATGTCGGAAATGAATAACATCCCTCACCCCCTTGGATTCAATATGGTAGACACATTATTGAATAGTAATCCATGATGGAAGGGGACAAAACTGTAAACACTGTTCTAAAATAATACGAATTTATTTTATTTTTTGTTCCAGATTACCAACTTGACCAAGAGAGCCCAAATACATAAGAGTGTTATTTATGGTTGGCACATGGAAGATTACGGACTCGATTGTTGTTTTATAACGAATAGTTATGTACACTCGGCCAAACAAAAATTGATCGTCGGACGAATTTGATTGACTGCTGGTCATATCCCATAACCAATCAAAACTTGTTATTATCATTGGAATGTGAGGTCACCTACTATAGAGTGAGACAATGAGATCGCTTTGACTGACTTCTGATGGTGCGATCTTGCATTTATCAGCCAATCAGATTTATTGAACGATCAATTTTTGTTTGGTCAAGTGTACCTACCTACCTATTGCACAAAGCCATAGCACATAGTTCGGTCAACGTTTTCAATCAAGACTCAATTTAACAAATTAAATCACAACGTGTAAGTACTAATACAAAATTATCGGTGTAATTCAATTAAGTTATAAATAAATTTTAATTCATTTCGCTAAAACATTTTTGGAATGGACGGACAATGCGACTTAAGAAGTACCTATTGAATATTATTATTAAATTTTAAAAATATTTGTGATTCACTGACATTTATAGCATGGATAATGGATTAATTTCATCACTCTCCTAGTGCACAAATGACAATTAACTATGAAGTACCCAGATCCTACCTATAGAATTATAAAGATCACAAAACTATTTCGGGCATGGTCGAGCCACAACGCCAATGGCCACGTGCTCGACTGCTTCCACCCTGTCCTGGAACAATCTAGTTCCCCATCTAGTCGCGCTAGCGTCACACTCACAGTATTCAGTCCTCGTAGCAGGGCGCTTCAACAGAGGTCAATTACTGATTAGCCTCATCGCTCATTCCAGATCGCAACGTACAGAGACGAAGACGAATATTAAATCGAAACTCACATCTCGAGAACCTGCTATTAGTGACAGTTCAATCAATAGCGTTTCAGCTCGCGGTGATTAACAGGATGTCTTGCGTAACGGGGCGTGATTGGCGTCTGGATACGTTTCTTTTCAATGGTATCAGTAGTAGGTAATCTGTGGCTTATCATCAACAATGCCAGATACACAACATTCCAATTTCCGTATGATAAGAATATTATAAGATGAAAAACACACAACGCGAGTCGCTACCGATCGACATCACATAGTATCAATAATCTTCAGATTATTTCTCAATTTCAAAACATATTGCATAGTCAAATATACACGGTCAAGCAAGCCAAAACGTAAAGTGACATGTGAAATGTCATATACCGCTTTATTACAAAATTTTGTCAACCTAATAAATTGAATTTTAGACAAATTTACAGTAAGGAACCCATAACATCGTAAGCTTTTGAAGTGTAAGAAGGTTCACTCAACAAATGATAAAATGGTAAAATACCGTTTTATGATTTGTTGGGTGTAGATGATTGTACTGATTGGAGAGCCCATGCCATACCGAGAAAGTTTTATTTTCACTCAAATCAACCCCTCGAGGACATCCTTCAAAAGAACTTTTCAAACTCAGTCTGAACTGATGCAAATTGTGCAACGAAGTTCAACGTAAAAAGCTTTGAAAGTTCTTCTCTGGCGACCGAAGTTCGGATTCACGTATCGGCAACTTTATTTCCAAGAAGTGGACCCTGTCGAGATATAGCGCGTTGAGTGTTGCGAATACTTGTTGGGTGCTCAGCCTGGTCTAGACTATTCAGTTGGTTGTTTTGAGTAGCAAGAAGCGATACTCGGACGTCACTCACGTTTTGCACGGCAATGACAACCGCATGAGCAGAATCTATAGCAGAAGACCACTAAGAATCGAGTATTCTAAGTAGTTTTGACTTTTGAGTGAAACTCAGAAATCCGATCGGCTTATGATTGAAATATTCTAATTTAGTGCGATACCCACTTGACGATTTTGCAAAGATCTTGGGAATATTTTCAACATGAATTAACGATATGCTATTTTCATATTTTGTCTAATTAACCCGCCGTGTCATGTGGCATGTGTACAATTGCAATGTTTTAAAATCTTCAAATCGGCGGATTTTCATGTGAAATTTTCTGATATGTCCACATACTTAAAGCTCAGCTCAATATTTTCAATGTAACCCGGCCGCCCCTACACAACGAAACTAAATCTACTAATGAAGATGAAAGTTATCCTACATCTAATTATCTATTGTTGTTTAGTGCTTATCTAGTCAAATTAATGTAATTCACACTCATGTACCGTAATTAAACGTTGTGGTCAATTGACTGTGGAATATCCTTATACCAGGGTGTCAGTGAAATGTGGCTGTGGCGACAACATTCAGACAGCTATTTACATCTGAAAACTATCTATACCTCATTCAGGTGAGCGGCGTTGAAGAAATAGGTCTCGGAGGTGTCCGGACAGAATCGTTCCATTGACTCCCACGACATAATCTTGCGTACAAGACGCGTGGCCGACAAATTGGTCGACCTAAACTTCATTCCATGCAGTCTGGAGTCCTGTATAACGTGGGTCATGCTAACTAGGACTAGACTCCATGGAACAGAGTATACATAGGTAAGTGCATTGACGGAGAGTATGAGTTCGTCAACTAACGGCCGACCGCCAGTTAGGTAACCGAGGTCCAAGGCGGCTATAATTAGCAACTCGCCACTTGTTACATATAATCACGCCATAATTAGCACTAAGATTTATCACGTTGGCGACGCAAACCGCCATCACGACTAGCGCTCAACGTCGGCCCAGAAACCTCCCCAGCAGGCCTGCCTACTGTGGAAACAGCTATGTGTATCATGTCGATGAGAGTTGTGGCTCCGTATACCTTGGAAAGCCGCTGTGAAGCCAACCGAATGCATTTGCAAGTGATCACCATGCAAGTGATCGAGATGCGGTGCACAATACTCTCCCGATAAGGCAAATTTACAAAAATATTTCAAAGTTAGAGTCAATAACCTTCGAAGTTCTTGACCGATTTGGCTGCCAATTTATAAAATCTGGTAAAAATTGGTTGCAACGACTATTCATCGGAAAAACGGTTTATTTTCCATTATTAACTAATCAGGATTTTTCCCAATCACGATGATTGATCGGTGGACCTGGGCGGCTCAGTCAAAAAAAATAGAAGTGTCATAAGAGCTTTCTTCATCACCTTTGATTAGTGGACAAACACAACAAATAGAAACAATAAATCGTTGTTCCATTTCTTTCCGAGTCTCAACCTTCAGATAAGAAACGAAGCCTCAAGAAACTTAGCAAATTATACACCTTTGCCCCTCCCACATATCCAAGTTAAAACACACTAAAATAAGCCGTTTCACAACTTTGAAGGTGTATGATGTTTAATTAGGAAATATAAATCAACGGAAACAAATTGGCTTAGGAACAAAGGAACGAAGTACCGAGTGAACAGGGTAGGTAGGTAAATAGTTTACGTCTCAAAGAAGTTTAACTACAAACTATCTAGAAAAAAATAACAATGTTTGGAGTAAGCAAACTAATAAACACAGATGTAAAACAAACAAATTCGTTAGTTGCATAAATTTAAAAAACGCGTCCCTACAACTCAATCGATCTTGTATTGATTAAAAAAGGTCCATAAACAATTATTTTGAGGCTATTTTATATTAATTTCCACTAAAAATTAAATTTCCTGGAATGCCATGAAAACAAATCTTCCTCCCTCTACAATAAGATACCTACTAGTTAGTGCGTTGCGATTGCCAGTAAAAGTAAACATACAATTCAACAGATTGATTACGTCTTGTACGACTAAGATGTAGATATGAAAGAGAATTTTAAGGAAACTCAGAGAAATTAAACGAGAGTGGGGAAGTCACTCTTCAAACGATAATGTAAAAAATATCAATTCCAGGGTTGCGTTCCTAATAAATGTACTGATGTCAGTGTATTTAACAGGACAGTTGTAAATAATTGCGAACAACCGAAATTATTCAACACTTTCCTAGATAAAGAACTTACGCCCCCAGTCTCGGAATTGCACTTCTTCGACACGTCTGTAAGGCGAAGCACTGCCGAAATAGACTGCAAATTACCTACTTTTTATTTTTTAATCTGTCACTGGGTAAAATAAAACTAGGAAAACGCTCAGTGTATCGCGTTGATGAACAAAGACTGAATTCTCGAACCGGAAATGCGTATACAACACACAGAAAACATATACATCCACATTGAATTGAAAAATGATCCACTCAATCAACATAAAAGTAGGTATCTGCTTTTCATTGAAACGTGAAAATAGCATCGAAACACTCTGGTTCCTATAAAGCAAATCAGATTCATGTTGCAGTGGAAAAAGAGTCATTTCGATACTTCATTTCTGACAGTTATTAAAAATGTCAATAAGTGTATACATTCTTGACTGATTGGCATGAAAATGTGTAAAATAAGAGACATTGTTGGTCTTAATGATCATGCAAAATATGAGTTTGATCAGATTTATCGAACACCATTTTCATTTTTCAACCTATTGGGAGATATTTAAATTTTAACCAATGAACGGATCTCAAAAAAATTAGGGTCAGCAATCAGAAAGGTTGTCTCATCATGTGTGCAAAATTTCAGATCGATCGGCGATCGGTGCGACTTCTATTGCTCCAGGTAGCAGCCAAAAAACAGTTCAAACTCATTAACTCAAACCAATAAAACGGTAGGTATTTGTACCAAACGGATTGGCTGCTGGATTGGGTCAGGTTCCTTGACAATCAATCCTTGTTATTATCAATGATATCAGAGCTCACCTTCTAAGATGAAGCTTTATAGCACTGACTTTATGGGATGATGCCATCAAACCTCTATTAGCCAATCCCTTTCTTTCGAATACCGTTTATTATTTGTTGGAGTGTACATCTAGAAATTTTTAACTTAATTTCTATGGAAATCCCCAGCAACTTTTTTTTTTTTTTAATAGCAGAGTGTAGATGGGTATTCTCAATGTCAATAAAAATGAGATATTATTTGTTTTATGCAGTGGATCACATTTCAGTTCAATACGGATATGTTTTCTGTGAGTTACGGAATTCCAGTTCGAGATTTTGCTCATAACGGTGCTCGCTCATCAATGCGTTACACTGCGCGCTATCATATATTTAATTTTACTTACACTGCGGACATAAAACATGCATAGATTCTCATTAAAAGTGGTACAAATGAACACCCCGGCTATGATAATGAACGGCGACTTATCAGGTAGCATCCTTATCAGCCGAATTCCAGCAAGAAATGAAAACTAATTATCGTTATCTAATGATCGCAGCACTACGGTAATTGAAGTAGAAAATCAGGTACCTACCGATTAGTGTTACTGATAACATACATTTATTTCATTGACAATTGTGGAATTGCACAAATGTAAAATTTAGTTCCTAATAATGAGAATACCATAAGGCTGGACACAGACAATTGACATGTTCGATACATTACAAATCGGCAGCGGAGAGAAATTACCAAACTAATTACCAATTCAAAATAAGTTAAAGGCGCCCCTCAAAATTTGCCCAAACCCAACCCAAGAGTGTAGATTGTAAAATGGCGTCGCCTCGTTGCCCAATTGGCCGCCAAATCTACTCGATAATGGTGTTAGCGACACAACGGCCGTTAGCCATTAATTACCCAGGTCGCGACAATGCGATCGACGCCCCGTCCAAACAGAAGACGACGCATTAATAGGCGGCTTCCACAGAAATATCAAGTTTAAATTAGATCACGAAGAACAAATTGGTAGACAGCCGTGTGATTGAGCGAGCGTTATTATTATTACGGTACTCTTAAATGACACTTTTTTTTTGCCTGCACTCCCAGGTGAAACCGCACAACCGATCGATCTGAAATTTTGCACACATACTACGTAATCTATGCGGTCTCTGGGATCTTTTTTCAACGGGATCCGGTGATTGGTTCAATTTTTTATTTAAATCTATCGATTGGTTGGCCCGATCAATTTGAAATTTTGCCAAGTCATTGCAACCAACATTGTCCCAAATCTTACAAAGTTTCAGCCAAATCCTCCAATTGGTTCTAATTTAAAATCATCTTCAAGTGATTTTTGAAATTCGCATGGTCATTGTAACCAACATATTACCTGTATTTTTGTCAATTTTGTCAATTTGAAGACTAATCTGTCGTTATTTTCAAAAGTTATTGTCATTTTAAGGACATATTATTCTTTAATCTTGAAATATTTGAAAAATGTATAGGTACACTCAAAGAGGTTCACTCGACAATTCATAAAACGGTATAAAAAAAAAATGGATTGTCTGAAAAAATGTGATGGCATCATCTGATGAAGTCTATACTTACTCGTCATCACTCATCTACCTCTAGTAGGTGAGCTCTGATTTCATTGATAATAACAAGGATTGGTTGTCAAGGAACCTGACCAGCAGCCAATCTGTTTCGTTCAAATACCGTTTTATGAATTGTCGAGTGTACCTACCTACCAAATTTTCATCCCTGCCTTCTTTATTCAGTATCAAGGCCTGTAGAGCAGCTTGATACTTGCAAACGCATCAAATCGGATGCAGTACGAAGGCTCTCTCATCAACGCGTTACACTGAGCGTTTTCCTAGTAGGTAAGTAACCTACCTCCCTACAGCGCCTGCCTGCACTGGACAGTCGGATCGATCGTTGCACTGAAAATGCATGTGCATGTGCAACAGGTTTATACCGCCAGCATTCGGTGGTAAAATTTAAATGCTTTATCGCCGTTTGAAATATTAATCTTTTGAAATGTGATCTCAAATACAAATTTGAGGAGGTATAACAACGTAATTATTAAGCAAATTTGCAACAGTTCTTAATTATACAGAGAAACTCCAAACTCCTTTCTAATGCAAATTTTGCAATAGTTTCAATTTTACAGAAAGCGGCTGACTGCCCCCCAACCCCTACCCACTTCATAGGACCTTTACACCAATGTCGTAAGCCAAAAGCCATTTGGTGTCGAGAGCTGGTGTAAATAAAGGCAGTAAGTACCTACACCACCCTGGAACAAACCCTGGCGGTCTGACCGATCTAAAAGGAAGACTCGAAGATTGTCGCCCTTCAGCTTCTCGGTAGAAATCGATCATACCATTTTCAAAGTGTTTCTGTAGAATTCGAACAGTGAACGTCGATGCTGGCCACTCGCCTGAATCTAGGTGATATTAGTGGCCTTCCATTCATCATCCCTTGGGGCAGAGCGCGCAAAACCTCTCCAGGAAGCAGTTCCATGGGGAAGCAAATAAAATACCACGCAGGAATACATATGAAATGCGAGGAGACAGCTTCGGCTTAGGTGGAAATCCTCAGCACAGTGACGTACGCAGAAGGCGATCGAGGTTCTATGTGATCACTAGTGAAGAGACGGGCACTACTTCAACTCGGTTTTCAGTAGAGGGCGGCTCTGTACCTATTGTATTGTATTGTATTTTATTATCATCCCGTGGACAGTACATAATACATGTATGGGTATCGTCAGTTGTTGAGTAAGATATAAGATATAAGAATGTATGTACACGTTATACACGTGTCTGTTAGAGTGGTAGTAACAATTCAGAAATCGTTGCATCACCATAATATAAATGATTCGCAAAATTGAAACATTAGTACTTCAAAAAACGACTCGCATCAGAAAGGACGACGTTGTTCACGCATTCGAGATAGAATTGATTCTTACAGAATTGACAAACAGATGACTTTAGCATGTAAGTGTAGGCTAAAGAGATACCACGAGTTGCAAACATTTTGTTGTGCCCGAGCCAAATCACCCCTCAAGACATTATCGACCACAAGTCAAGAACTATACTTACATCACAACAGCAAAACAGTCGGCACTCTTTACAGACTTATTGTTATTGTTATTTCCTGTCATTTTTGGGGATATAAAAACTAGTACAAAGTCTTCTCTAAGGTCCGGACCACACTTCACTGTTGGCAAGTCATGGTTATACAAACATTCTCAGTTTATTCACAGCCCATGCTTTCACCTGAGTTTGCACCGAAATGCTAAAATATAGAATGCATAATTTAATCTTCGTTTTGCTGAAAGTGAGGACAAACAAACTGACTTAATCTTCTCCTTACGCTCTGGAGTTTAGAGCTCAATATTTCAGTAATCTCATTAAATTAAAAAATATAACATAATAGGGTCATGAAGTAAACGATGATCATTCATGTGGTAGTATTTGGCCAACGCCAATCATTGTCTCCTTGTAAAAGATGATTTGCTTTCCTAGTTCTTGACATTATGAAATACACGTATGTTGGTGAAATGAGGAGAACATCCAATAGCTGTGCGATCAAGAGATATCAATATGAATCCAGCTCGCGTCGAACCGAGTGTACCGCGATGGCCAACTAGGCGACGAAAATACCCCGTGATGACGTCACCAACAGAATGCGAATCTTCTGCCAAAGCGACGGACGTCGGTCGGCGTCGCACGCTAGACGCGATTTGCAATCCGTTTAGCGCTCGCCAGCGAAAAAACTTCCGGTCTCTCGATATGACGTCATTACCTCCGTTTTAACAAGAATTCCTGACGCGAATCAGGACTACGTTATCCTTTACCCACCAAGACCAGGACTACGTTATCCTTTACCCACCAAGACCAGGACTACGTTATCCTTTACCCACCAAGACCACGACTACGTTATCCTTTACCCACCAAGACCAGGACTACGTTATCCTTTACCCACCAAGACCAGGACTACGTTATCCTTTACCCACCAAGACCAGGACTATGTTATCCTTTACCCACCAAGACCAGGACTATATTATCCTTTACCCACCTCTGCCAAGACCTTTACTGAAGATGCATAGCTCTCCCGACACCACATCATGGAAATAAATATGAGCTTGTTAAAAAATTTGAAGAGCAGAGCAGAGGTATTGTAGCGCCACCTAGCTTCCGCACCGGAATGGGCGTTTTCGTGAAGCGCCACAACCACAATGTTACGCTGCGGTAACTCGAGTTCAGAAGTAACAAGAGCACACTTATCAGCACCTCTTGTCTTATCACCACATGCAAAGTGGAAATATCAGAGGCAATTGGCATTGAAACGGGCCTAAATACGCAGATAGCAAATGAGAAGTGGTCTTCGAGCTGTCAATTTGATCAGGTGCTCCAACCCAATTGATCGCCAGCCACCACCGCTGGCAAAATATTATCGCGGCGCATTCCATGTTACCTTTGTGTGTTTAATAATTGTATGGCCATTCGTTTGGATAAACAAAACACGACGGCGGCTGCGGTATTGGGTGCTGCGTGGTAAATAAACAGTGAAATCACATTTTCATGTTTAAACTGAAGTGTAAGCAGGTTCCAATTGGCATCTGTTAGCCTCGCCGAAAGAGCGGTGGAAATGATGGCGTGTGAGGCAGAGAATGTCTTGTGGGCTGGATGCTGGGAGATGAAGGAATAATTCAAGTCTATCAACTCCTTTATACAAACTTGAAAACATTGATCGAGCTCAAGAACACACATTATCACATAAAACAGCAGAAAAATTAAAAAAAAAAATCATAATTTTTATAGTTGGTCTATCTATTGCAGATAGTTCATGGTTAAAACATAATTTAGAAAGAAGTGTCCCACCCGACTTGACAGCTTGCAGTGGAGGACACTTGACGTCTGGTGGATTGAAACCAATGAACTGTCACGTGGTGTGGCCGACTTGACAGCTTGCAGTGGAGGACACTTGACGTCTGGTTGATGGAAATCAATGAACTGTCACGTGGTGTGGCCGACTTGACAGCTTGCAGTGGAGGACACTTGACGTCTGGTGGATGGAAATCAATGAACTGTCACGTGGTGTGGCCGACTTGACAGCTTGCAGTGGAGGACACTTGACGTCTGGTGGATGGAAATCAATGAACTGTCCCGTGGTGTGGCCGACTTGACAGCTTGCAGTGGAGGACACTTGACGTCTGGTGGATGGAAATCAATGTACTGTCACGTGGTGTCGCCGACTTGACAGCTTGCAGTGGAAGACACTTGACGTCTGGTGGATGGAAATCAATGAACTGTCACGTGGTGTGGCCGACTTGACAGCTTGCAGTGGAGGACACTTGACGTCTGGTGGATGGAAATCAATGAACTGTCACGTGGTGTGGCCGACTTGACAGCTTGCAGTGGAGGACACTTGACGTCTGGTGGATGGAAATCAATGAACTGTCACGTGGTGTGGCCGACTTGACAGCTTGCAGTGGAGGACACTTGACGTCTGGTGGATGGAAATCAATGAACTGTCACGTGGTGTGGCCGACTTGACAGCTTGCAGTGGAGGACACTTGACGTCTGGTGGATGGAAATCAATGAACTGTCACGTGGTGTGGCCGACTTGACAGCTTGCAACTTGGAGGACACTTGACGTCTGGTGGATGGAAATCAATGAACTGTCACGTGGTGTGGCCGACTTGACAGCTTGCAGTGGAGGACACTTGACGTCTGGTGGATGGAAATCAATGAACTGTCACGTGGTGAGGCCGACTTGACAGCTTGCAGTGGAGGACACTTGACGTCTGGGGAATGGAAATCAATGAACTGTCACGTGGTGTGGCCGACTTAGACAGCTTGCAGTGGAGGACACTTGACGTCTGGTGGATGGAAATCAATGAACTGTCACGTGGTGTGGCCGACTTAGACAGCTTGCAGTGGAGGACACTTGACGTCTGGTGGATGGAAATCAATGAACTGTCACGTGGTGTGGCCGACTTAGACAGCTTGCAGTGGAGGACACTTGACGTCTGGTGGATGGAAATCAATGAACTGTCACGTGGTGTGGCCGACTTGACAGCTTGCAGTGGAGGACACTTGACGTCTGGTGGATGGAAATCAATGAACTGTCACGTGGTGTGGCCGACTTAGACAGCTTGCAGTGGAGGACACTTGACGTCTGGTGGATGGAAATCAATGAACTGTCACGTGGTGTGGCCGACTTAGACAGCTTGCAGTGGAGGACACTTGACGTCTGGTGGATGGAAATCAATGAACTGTCACGTGGTGTGGCCGACTTAGACAGCTTGCAGTGGAGGACACTTGACGTCTGGTGGATGGAAATCAATGAACTGTCACGTGGTGTGGCCGACTTGACAGCTTGCAGTGGAGGACACTTGACGTCTGGTGGATGGAAATCAATGAGCTATCACGTGGTGTCGCCGACTTGACCCGCGATACTGGCAACGTTTGCACAACAGGCGAAGCATTACAACTAGCGGCGAGGGAATCCCTCCCAGTTGGGACACCAGGAAGACATGGAAATGCACCGAGACAGGTGGGGGGGGGGGGGGGGGAGGGGGGTGATTACCCTCACACGCACGAATACCGGCTGATCATTCAGGTGTTATGAATACGCAACGAGTACCTACTACAATAACCGTATTGACCGAAATGAATGAACCTACATACAAATATCAAAGATCTGACCTGCGCTACCCTATTAGTCCAATATTACCTAACAGTTCCCTATGTTATACCGAGATTATTCCTAGGTACATAATTTTCGCAAATAATACGTAATTTGTTAATTTCGAAATTATTATCACATAACAGCGCTATTAATGTGTGATGATGACAATGACGTAGATGGTCAGAGCATCACCTGAGCAGTGAACTATAGTGTCACGCTATCAGTTACCTTGACCCACTTTACTTACCATTCTTCACATTATTGATACACTACCACTATGCTCAAATATGCTCATCCTAGCTTGAGAGAGATAAAGATTATAAAGATAAGTCCACCAAAAAGTAATGGAATGGAGTGAGAATCCTCAGTAATATTGTGTGGGAATTCATCAAACTTCCAATAAGATTTAAAGCACTAAAGTCTAATAAATGAGAAAAACATTTAATCTAGAGGTAAGACTGAAGTTACAAATATATTTCACAGCATTCGGATACCTACACGAGCGTGAGACAATTGGTGTGTCGTTTTTATTAAATTCCTTCCATTCCATCCATAATGGCCTTGCATTTTCGTCCGCTAGAATTCAAAATATTAGTCTAACCTATCAAAATGTTAAATTAACCCGTGAATAGCGATATAATAAAAAATTAATTATATTTATTAAAATCATAATGTCCCCAATTTTGACCATCATCCTAGTATAACCTACTTTGTCAACATGTTACCTATTCCCAACTCACAAGGAAAAGTTGAAACCATGTGTCTACGTTACTTGTATTAGTACTTGTAAGTAACTGTAACTGTCCTGCAAGTACTTGTAAGTAAGTAGTTAGGTAGGTACCTACTATACCAACAGTAGATAATAAAAGGTATTAACTCTTATAAGAACAATAAAAGTGAGTGTACTAAAATTGAGAGCTAAGACGATAATGAACGTACAAATTTACATCAGAATCATTTCCGGTAACCTTGATATTCATACATAGGTTTAAAAGGTACCAACAGGTTCCTCAATACATTACAAATTAATTTAATATTCGAACAATTACAACCAGTTATAGGTACCTACAGATATTTTTAGATGGAGTCAACTTACTGGCCTACTACCTCAATTGACTAATGAAATCTGAATATTACACATGTTCAATCTGAAACAGACATCTAATTAATAATGAATCTTTAACTGTGCTGAGGGGCTGTGCATAAAGGACGTCACGCTTCAGGGGGGGAGGGGGGGTTCACCAGTATAGGACACAGTGTGACAGGGGGGAGGGGGGGGTACTGGAGGAAGTAGGACGTCACGTTTTGATTTAGATTTTTCAAGCATTTTAAATTTCAGTTGATACGTCGAGACCGTAAATTTCGCTAAAACGAGAAATTCTGATACATTTTACAGTCAAAAATATTCTATTTAAGGGGGGGTAGAGATAGATTTGTGACGTCCTTTTAGGGGGGGGGGTCTCGAAAAGTGTGACACAGCGTGACAGGGGGGAGGGGGGTGTCAAAATATACCATTTTTAGCGTGACGTCCTTTATGCACAGCCCCTGACCGCTGACAAGGTTATGAAGACGAGAGTATCATGTATCCAAGAGTATCAATCACCAATGAACACTTGCCTCTACAGAGATCATTACGTAAATCATGTGATAGCTGTGTGTGTATTGAGGGGGGGGGGGGGGGTTATCGATTCATTCGCGCCAATTATATCATAATACCTACCACTAAAACTGTAATTAAAAACATACTTTGTACAATATGGAAACAAAAACTATTAGGTAGTGCAGTGCTACATCTGAGACAATACTTCTATAATGAGAACATACATGTTACGAAGGGATGGTGAGAAGGTCTGTACGTACCTACGTAAAATAAAGTAAGCAGGGGTTCCAACTTAAAGAATAAATCGTCCTTTCTCCAGAAAGTTTGCAAATTTAATCGTAATAGAAAGTGATAGTTAGTTATGAGAACGTAGTACGAATTTGAGTGTACCAAGTGACTAGGACTATTGGTGGGGAGGGCGCGAGGGGGCGGGTTTGGTGCCGGCGCCTGCGTGCTTCTCATGGCGCCAGGGGCCCATCCGCGAGCATTAAATCGATACAACCCAGGGTTTCACATCCAAAACTCACGTCGACCAATATTGTCCACCCGTCCGACCGCCCCCTAAAACCTCCCCAAAAAAGCCCTCGCCGTCGAGTGCGAAACACGCGCTCTTCAAAAGCGGCGCTCCAATTCAAGCAAGGTGCACAAATATTGACAGCTCACCGCTCCCACGACGATGCGTGATCACAACACGACGGCCAACAACAGTCCCGTCCCGCCGCGCCGGGGGGGGGGGGGGGGTCAAGGATTCAAATCCCAAACGGTTGTCTCATAGTGTTCCCTAAGCCTGGCGCGGCCACCTCGAGGGCGCCGTAGCTCCACTCTGCACGTTCAGACGACACATGTGTGCCAACTCACAGCGTCATCGGTTGCGGTCTGACGTCATTGCCAGGTGGAGAGGCCAACGAGACTTCTTCTACTTTCATTACTCCTAATGATAGTGAACTGCATCGAACACCGTCAGTGCATTGTTGGAACATTTAAAAATAGGTAATAAGATTCTCTAGGTTAAATTTAAAAAAAATGGGAAGCAAAGGAGGTACCTACCTCAAGGATCTGTAAATACATGGCTTCTCATAGTAGAAATACGTAATTTAATTCCATCCCCCCACGCCGCAAAAAAGCTCCATAATACAATTAGATTGCAGGTCAAGGTGAGGCCAGACAGGTCATTCAGAATCCGCGTCAATAACCAACCACTTGTGTCACCCCTGTTTCATTGTGGTCGCTTCAGCAATCACCCGATACTGCCCACAAAGAAAATTTTATGAATTTATTTTCATCCCACAGCGCCACAGGGTGGAGGAGGAGGAGCATGAACTTTAGATGTACGATGAACTTTGCCGGAAATCGAACATGCAACCATTTACAATCCAATTGTCGTTACCTACTTACTGTACAATCACAGAAATATACCTACACCGATTACGCTAAGGTCACAGTCATCACACGAAGATCCAAGAAAATCGCACAAATTGTCGATAAGAAGGGTGATGAATCCCCTCCACACTCTCTGTAGTGTAGTGCCTGTAGTGTATTGTACTACAGACAATAAACATAAACTAGAAGTATTAACATTCCTAAAATGTAAATAATATTGGTTTAGGTGGTCAGCTACCTTCGAAAGAAAAGATTTAGAGTCGTGATAAAGTTGTGATGAATGAACATTCTTCTAGGCATTGCTCATCCAAATCAATCCGCTCAAAGAACGGCAATACACAGTGCGATGCGAAGGTGTTTATTAAAAATGTATTTGACTACTCAAAGGCAGGTTGTCAATCAGTTACACTAGAGCCAAGTTAGGCTCTTAATCACAATGTAAATGACAGAGTGGCAGGGCTACTGGGTTAGAGAGTGCAACACTATCAAACTCAATTTCTGTCTGAACTCTTGTTTAGAGTGCAGCAACCCACCAACATCCTACCCCTTGCACCTTGCACTGCAACCGGCACCGGGCCATAACGTTGACAGGTGCGAGTCAAGTGCACCTGAATTAATCCACATTATTATACGACATCATCTGTTTTCCACTAAAATTAAAATTGTATTTGCTATAGGTACAAAAACAGCGCTTGAAAGTTTCCTTGATATGTACCTTTAAGTCACCTAAGTTCAATTTATATTGAAAGTATTCAACGTTCAATGTAATTTATCATCTACCGACATTCACTTTTGCACAAAATAGGGTACCTACCTATAGGACCTGGAGTACAGAACCAAAACGCTATTTAGATACTTTGTTGTCTATTTTGGTATCATTATTTTTTGATGGATATTATTGAGAATGTATGCACTATGCTGTGTCCAATACAAGTTTACAACTGAACGTCTAAAAAATTGCATACGTTGTCAAAGAAGGTGCAGATGAGATAAGATGTTCTATCATTCGGAGCCTCCTCTCACCCAAAAAGGACAGAGGTGGCCGAGGAACAAATGTGTATCAAGATCGTAAAATATGTTAAAACCTGAGTCTGACTGAAAAAGCAATTCGATTCTAACACCCTACATCTAGGCACTCGGTTTAATTTTCAAGAGAATAGATGTTTCAAAATTCACATTATTTCCACAGACAGTTCATATTTTGGCCAATTAGTGACGGGACCTCAAACGAAGGCACACACACAGACTGGTCGACATGATATTTACTAACAGAAAAGTAGAACTAGACGAACGATCAGGTCAGATCAGATCAGGCCATGCGTTCCAAAACTATTTGAATCTTCCAGAAAAAAACATACCTATACTAAGTTACTTAATGCAAAACTGCCGATAGGTAACCGGTAGCTTATAACAAGTAAACAAGAGGAGGCAGGAAAGTGATTAAAATTAATTTACCATCTACCATTATACCTGGAATAAAGGTATATTAAATGTTTTATCCCAATGAAATTGATGGCACCTAACTTGTTAGGATAGTTTACTTGTTTGTTGGATAGCTTGTCCAGAATTTTTTTTTAAAATGCATGTTTCAAAAAAAAATTAAGCAGGTCTCAAATCTACATTCTAGTTACGAAATAGGTGGCTACTTTAGTTTATCACATTCACAGCCTGTAATAAAGTTGAGAAATCAATGTCATAACTGAAAGTCTCAAGAAGGCAGGAATTTACTGATATCAGTTAGTAATCGGCAATCTGTAGAAGTTAGCAGCACATCTAGACTTGCTGTCACATTTCGTACGGCTTACTATGTTGACACTGTTACCTTATCTTGCTGTTAGATAACACGTAGTATTACACCTGTTTTCTAGATGACATAAATATATCAATGACAGGTAGTTATAGTAATTTAATTTAATAAATTAGTTAGCTCGCTCCCCTCTACAAGCTAGTCAGTCTCCTACTTGGCAGGATTTTTTACGCATTGTGGAAAAGTCTATAAATAAATATAGGTCCTCATCTAAGTTTAGAGAGGTTCGCGATTAATGCGGTCTAGTTTTATCTGAGCCGGCGTGGAGTCAGTATTCCTTGCAGAGAAACAGAAGGTACAGGAGGGTCTTCCTTCGTAGGAGGGAAGAGAAACGTCAGTACAACTTGTCATCAGGTACCACTGGATGTGACAGGTGACAGACAGGTGTTACGTTTCCTGTCCAATGTAATGGCGACAAGTTGTTAGGCCGGCTGATCAACACAGGGTGGGCTTGGTATTTAAACAATCAACAAGGGATCCAATGACAAACACTTATCGACGGATCATTTCAATGACCTACAGAAACCAGGTCTCAAACTCTGCAAAATGCATATAAAATCATCGACACCAGAATAGATAACCACACTACAATTAAAACAAAATTCTACATCGTTGGACAACAAAACAAATTTACAACAATAAATATAATTTTCAATAATAATTGTACGATCATTTACCTTTCAGAAGCGGGAGAGCCTGCAATTCTAAATCCGCTGAATTCCTATATCTTGATGATCCTTGCGATTTTTTAGTCTTTTTCTTGAGAGAACGCTTTGCGAAAGGGTCTATTCTGTCCACAAAGGTACCCGCCGACATGGTGCCTTGTATTTGATAACTATTGAACTTTTCTTACTTCTTTCATGAGCATTTATCAAAGCGAGTCGATGATCGATACCACATGGATTAAGCACATGAGTAGATATGGGGGTGACAGCACTTAACTTCCTAATGATTTAAAGGACGTAAAAAGGTAAGAACTACGGTAGGGATACTGTTCGCGATATTTCGATCCAAGTGAGAATTGTAAAACTAGCACCTAGATACTAGAAATACATACTATTAAAGTAGGTAAGGTAAGTAGCTAGTACCTAGTATTACTAGTAAAACCCAGCCCACTCCAGGTTAAATACTTTTTGAATGGTATCTACTAGGTTCGAACGTATTTAGGAGGTTTGAGCAGACGTTTTAACCTACATTTAAGTTCGATTTCATTGATTTATCTAGTAAATGGATTGTTTAGTTTAAATCATTAGGCGTTAACCAGACTAGCAATGGTTAAAAGAGTAGTAGGTAGTACGCCCAGTTCACACTGCTCCAATTGAGGTTCATCAAGTCTCTTTGCCGGTTCAAGATTACGACGAAACACGAGACACTTGCGTTTCTTTGACGATAAATTTACAAGACACGAAATTTGATACCAGCAATTAGCATTTACTCGTAGAAACGACAAGGGTACTATGTGATCTTCTTGTAGGTACTCAGATGACTCCCAAGATAGGAAAATGAAAGATGCACAAACAGCTCTTCACCGCCATCACCTGCTGAATTTCTATTACAGTCTTCATTGTCATGTTCAGTATAAACTTATTGAATCCACATAATCCTTTGGACACATTCTTCTCTCACGTACAATATTGACATGAAAATGCACATATAATCCGACCGAATAAAGTATCAAAAGCACTTTTCACTAAAAATTTTGACAATGGATGAAATAAAACCGACAGAGGTACCTTGTGCTGAAAATAGTAATCTACTATTCTCGGGATTTGCGAGAAAAAACGATAGATATGTAGTTCCAATTTTAACCACTTGGCGCACATGCATATCTATCTGCTCAAACGAGCAATTGTATTTCATCCAGACAAAACAGATAATAGATACATACATGGTAACAATAATTAAATAAAACATTTAATACAAGTTACTATTAAAAAATAAGTAAAATTACATTTATTTATTCATTGAAGTAAATAAAATAGCTATGTTGAATAGATCACTTCCGTGTGTTTGTAGAAGTTAAAAAAAACTGTTTAGAAGGCTGTGGGCGGATCTATAAATCAGCTGTCAGATGCTGTCATCAATTTTATTTAATGTATTTGTTATTGAATGACTTATCGTAATGTATATTTTAATACATTTTCAAATTGTACACAGTACGCGTTATTGTATACACCAGAATTAAACCATTGACAAAAATAAAGACTAACAAATTTATAACCTCACTTTCGTGACATCACACTGGATATGGGCACATTATTATGGATTATTTTGACAACATTTGTAGCATTCGTATCAACAACTGGGGATTTCAGAGGTGGGTACCGCACCGAATTACAATTGTATAAGAAATCAAGCTAATACATTCTTCGCCTTACAATCCCAGAGTTCTATTCACAATGTGCTTGAATACCTACCTTTTAATCAAAATTCATGCTTTATTAATGTAAACTATTGGCAACAACGAGACATACCTAGCAGCAACAAAAACCCTGTTAACAGAAATGTTACATTGATTTACATTTCGTCACTGTCCCATCGTCCCATCCCTCACTGACCTGGGCTGGGATAGTGTAAAATGATAACTTCCTTGTCACGGTGACAAGTCCCTAGAAGGCCGTGAATAACATTGAGATGAGAAGCTTGTCACCGTGACAAGAAAGTTGTCATTTTACACGATCGCAGCTCTGGACCATAGACTAACGGTAATTTTACGATAAGCGTCTTCACTCTAGTATTGCTCCTTCATTTAACATGATGAAGGTCAAAGTGAATACCTACGCTTATCGTAAATTTACCATCTGACTAAACAATCCTGGACCCTTACCTAATATCGCCAAATTTCAGTAGCACCGTGTTACTGTAGCACAACTTTTGTTTTAAAAGTTTTAGCCATATAAGAGCTAACATTGTCGCCATGGCAACTAGCCGATCGTGCTACTGTAACACGGTGCTACTGAAATATTGGCGATATTAGGTAAGGGTCCTGGAGGCCAATTCTTGAAATTCACGTGAAATTTGCGTTTAATCTTGAAAAAGTTGACAACTATTGCTTAGCCTTAAATTTTGTTAAGTTTTAAAATATGAAAACGTACAGTTTCAATACATGAAACTTAAGAACTGGCCTCCTGAACCATTCCTTATCAAGCAGTAGGTATTTGATGTGACTATAGTTGCTTAATTTCAGTGAGTTTCAAAAATTTCAGTGATAGGTACTGTACTGTATTGTATTGTATCATCCCGTGGACAAGTAGTACATAATACATGTATGGGTAGGTATCGTCAAGATCAGATATATCAGATAGTATGACGCTAAAATGATTCTGCTAATGCAGTGATCATTTCAGGCATCCTAGGGATATTGATTCATTGCAATGTCAAATACCATGATATGGGATTCTTTCTCTGAATGGTGCAAGTTGTAAATTTAATTTAAGTTAAAAATGTTATGTTATGAACATTGTGTAGACTTATATACACAACTCCACCAATTGATTGGCAGTGTTGAATTCAGACTTTTTTGTGCGGGGGGCTATTCACATTCTCGGGGGTGCCATGTATGTGCAGTGGCGTGCGGTGGATTTTTGTAGTGGGTACACAGAAAGATTAGTGTTTTAGAAGGCATCAATGGGGGGTCTGGGGGGAGGCCCCCCCGCCCCAGCCACCGTGGGTCCGGGCCGCGTAGACCCGGAAAAATTTTCAATTTTGCAATTGCATGTAGTGCATTTTTACGCGGTTTAGACTAATTTTTTTCGTAATGATATCATGACATAAAGTTTAAAAAATCACTGAAAACTGAACTGCGCCCCTGCGTATTCTTTTATTGCTTTTATTGCTTATTCTTATTGCAACACACTCGTGTGTTGCAATAAGGAGAGCAACAATTATAAAAAAAAAGTTCAAATGACATTTAAAAATTATTAATTTTAATAATCGATTCGAGATCCTACCTATATCTAAATCATTTGAATCAGACGCGGGAATAAACGATGGGATAGGGAGAAGAACAAAACAAAGAGTTAAAACTTTCACCCACCCAATACATATTAAGAACATTATCTTATTATCACATCTTTAAGATTAATCAACTAACTGGCTCGTCATAACATTTTGAAGAAAAATATATTAAATTATTCATTTAAAATGTTTGATATTTTGTAAAATGCTTAGTTTATTTTTTGATTTGAAGAAAATTTGCCCCGGGGGGGCGATGGCCTACCTGCGGGGGGGGGGGGGGGGGGCAAACCCCCCCCCCCCCCCCCCCCCCCCCCCCGCAGGTATGCCTGGATTCAACACTGTTGATTGGTTAGAGAATTTAGATTAAGCTTTTTAGATTATTTGTTTTATTGATTGTTCCTATCCTGTAATGCCATATGCTAATAATAAAACTTAAATGTACTGCACACACCCAACAAACGATAAAATGGTATTTCAAACAAACGGATTGGCTTAAAAAGGATGACATCATCTGATCTGATGAAGTCTAGACTAATGACTAACTCGAGTGAGTGAGTTCTGATTTCATTGATAATGATAATAGCAAGGATTTTTAATGAATCTTTGTTCAAATACCGTTTTATGATTTGTTGAGTGTATGGAAAGATTTCAGTGGCATAAATTTCCTACACATTTTGAAAAAACTAACAGAGAAAGTAATGTCGTGTTTTATCAAATTTTTAAGAAATGTCGATGTACCTAATTCAAAGTAGGTGTACACTCAACAAATGATAAAACGGTATTCGAAAGAAACGGATTGGTTGAAAAAATGTGATGGCATCATCCGATGAAGTCTATGCTAACTCGTCATCTACCTCTAATAGGTGAGCTCCGATTTCATTGATAATAACAAGGATTGATTGTCAATGAACCGGACCAGGAGCCAATCTGTTTCGTTCAAATACCGTTTTATGATTTGTTGGGTGTACATAATTAAAATTGACATTTTCCCCGGGCTATGCACTGGTGTTGTAAATTTGTAGATTTTTTTTTTATGATAATTTTTAAAATATATTGAAAAATTTTTCATGTCTGGATTTAAGTTTACATTAAATACAGATGTAATAAATGTTATTTTTAGATCAAAGTTAAAGATTTAAAAATCTAGGTAAAAGGACAGAAAATATGAAAAAAACATATAAAAATCTTCAAGGAGCATTGAAAACGAGACAAGATTTCAACTCACCTTTATTACTTTTTTGATGCCGCCAATTTGAAACCAGAAGTGACTTGACGTCATATCTTAAACAGCTGGATTGATTGAAACGACACTAGCGGCAAACGATTCAGACGGTCATCTACACGAAATATCATTAGTAAAACTAGAATTTCCCAATTAACGAAACCGGAAATGACGTCATAAAACAAAACATTTAATCTAGGTATCAGCTAGACTTAAATGCAGATTGAAGCTACAAATTAATTGCACAACATTCTGATACAAGAACGTGGAACATTTGGTTTGGTGTGATGTTTTTATTAAATTCCTTCATTACATCCACACTGGCCCAGCAGTTTCGTCCGATAGAACACAAAATACTGGTATTATAATTAAGCGAGCATTTTAACGGGGCAATTGCCTCTTTCTCTGTTACGTCTTTCCGCACCAACCCGGTCACACCAATCAACCCATCGAGCCGAAATTTTGCACACACACTAATAACATTCTAACATATACCTGTATAACTTTTTAGCAATATTTATCCACTAGGAAAACGCTCTGTGTAACGCGTTGATGAGCGAGCACGGATACGCGCAACACCTCGAACCGAAATTATGTCTATAGAAAATATCATTAAAAGCCAATAATTCTTGAATTTCGTCAGACTCAAGTATAACAATCTCAAAATATTCCTAAAACATTAGTCCCTATAACCATGCAAAGCTTGAACCTTTTGAACCTTTCTGATTGAACTGTTCCTCGTTAATATTTAAAAATCACAGGATCTCTTTAAAAAAATAGACATGGGACCACTCATGATAATATTAGTGTGTGTTCTTACACAATATTAGATCGATCTGTTGAATGGTCATATCAGTTTCATACGTTTGAAAGTTTCTACTCTAACTACCTTGGAACTATAAAGAGTCGAATTAGCCGTGATCAACATTTTCGAGAAATTTGACAGCCAACACGCAAAATTTCCGTAAAACGTCTATAACTTTTGGATTTAAACACAGATTAGTCTGAAAATTGTCATAACTACCGATAATGTTGGTCCCAATGACCATGCAAAGTTTTAAGTTGATCGGTCATACGGGTCTAGTTTAAATTTCAAAAAACACATAAAAGATTTTTTTAAATTTAAAAAAAAAAATCTTGTATGTGTTTTTTGAAATTTTAACCAATGGGAGGATTTTGCTGAAACTTTGTACTAAGAGTGGGTACAATGTTGGTCGTAATGACTTGTCAAAATTTTAAATTGATCGGAACAACCAATCGAAAGATAATTTTTTTTAAAATTGAACCAATCACATGAGCCCATTCAAAAACGATCCCAGGGACCGCATAGAATACGTTAGTATATGTGTAAAATTTCAGATCGATTGGTTGTGCCGTTTGACCTGGGCAGTGAACACAAAAAAAACAAAAAAAAAAACACAGAAAGTGCCATAAGAGTACCGTGGTGACGCTCGCTACGCTCGCTCAACAAAACAAGGTTGACCATTTTATATGCTACCTACTAGAAAAACGCTCGGTGTAATGCGTTGACGAGCTAGCACCTATACGACATGCAAAATCTCGATTGACCCGGAAATAATGTTGATATGAAAAATTGGCCTGATCTGTTACTTCCTTTGATCTGTATTGCAAAACGTACACACAAAAAACAGATTCGAGTCAAATGGAAAAGCTCGCTTAGTTAGAAACCAAAATTAGGTATGAAATAAATTTATGAAGAGAGAATCATGTCTACAATTTTGATTAAAGATTCTATTACGTCAGCCAATAGTCACCAATCAGCATTAGTTTGAGAGATAGACAATGAATCCAGTAACAGTCAATGGCAGTCACTAACTTTCACCGTTGACTTTCACTCAAGCATCATGGTAACACCTCCTACAAGATATTTGTCTAACCTTATTTGTAAATTTTAATGTTTAGTTGAAGTAAATAAACTGAGCCGCTGTCCAGGACTCTATTGTGGTCGACTCCTACAGAGTGATGGAAATTGGAGTGAATGTGGAGCATGTCCTCGAGGATACCGTACCAACAGCTCTTCTGCGTGTGTTGAATGCAATGACGTTCCCGTGTTTTATGATTGGTTGTATCTTGGATTCATGGCTCTCCTTGCTTTAGTCTTACATTGGTTCTGTATAGATACAGCAGGAAAGAGAAGGTACATATAATTTGTAAAAAAACACAGGTACTACGTAATTATTAAATTACTAATTGTGATTGCAATTCTGATAATTAAGTATTTCCTTCCAGCTTTAGCAAACATGTGTTTGTACTTCACACGTCAGCTGTTCTTGAGATTGGATTTGCGTCTGCTATGACTTTGCTGATATCGGAACCGTGGGGAACATTTCATTTAACATCATGCAGAGTTGAGCATCTGTCGGATTGGTACACTCTCCTGCACAATCCAAATCCAAACTACGCAGAAACTTTGCATTGCACCCAAGAGGCCGTTTATCCATTGTACGTCTGTACCTACCGAATTGTAGTGCAAATATGAATTTATTACTTCCCTGATGTGTAATGTACCTATAATTTTTTTTGTTTTTTAGATACACAATAGTGTTCATCTTCTATGCTTTTGCCATTCTTCTAATGCTACTTATTAGACCATGGCTAGCAGCTGCATTTCTGCCAGGACTAGGGAAAAAGTCCATATATGCAGCATTATACTTCTTCCCAATTTTAGCTCTTATTCAAGCTATTTGGGGTGGATTAATTTGTAAGTCACTGTTCTTATAATATACCTCTGAATCCCTACCAATATCAAGATTTAAAGGTACTAGTCATTTTATGTACCTAATGCTTGACTTTCTCTTTCAGATTACTCATTTCCATATATTGTGATTGTCCTGTCAGTCATTTCTAATGCTGCCCACTTTGCATTTAAATTGGATCAGGTAAGGTTTTTAATATTTCTAGATAATCTAATTACTATTCAGAGTCAGAAGGCATTGATACAACTTGCTTTATTAATATTTTCAGTCTATGCGATTCCTCATCATCAGTACGCTGACCGACTTAAGAAACTTCATCATATTGATTGGACACTGGCTCCTGCATGCGTATGGCATAGTTTCAATAACACAGTTTACAGATCCCATATTTCATGGAGCATTTATAGCTTTAGTTCCTCTACCAGCCGTATTCTACATTCTCACGGCTCGATTCACCGACCCAAACAAAGTGCATACTGACTAAACCAAGTGTTCTAAACAATTGTGTATAGGTATATAAATGTGTCAAGGTTGATTGACATGGCCGGTCCAAACTTCCCAAGTTTGCCGAATCGCTGTTCCAAAAACTCCCTTGAACTATGAAAGTTTTGAACTCGATCTTTGCAGTTTATATATTTTCATAGAAACACGGGAGTTTTTAGAACGGCTATTCGGAACGTCAGCAAACTTAGGAAGCTTGGAACGGCCGTGTGAACACCTGTACAATATGTAGGTATTTACTAGACATTTCAAAATTAAAATAAATGAACCAACATTTACTGAAAAGCAGAGTATACCTGGTCTTATTTCCATCATTCACCCAATGGACATGTAACAGTATGCTTAGTTTTACTATTGAATACTACTCCATAAATTGCAGAAAATAAGACCCATTGGATGTGTTCCAAGTGTACATTTTGGGGTGTAATATTAACATATATTCAGTTTAGTAACGATGACGAAGCGAATAGTTTGATCAAAGGATGTACATACAGCTAGGCCAGTCTTGTCGGGGCTCCAGTCGAGGCTAGAGATAGGTTGACTGCTCAGTGTACAGTTGCCCAGTAGTTCAACAGAACCAATTACCCCCATCTTCTCTCCATTTCCATCTTCTTTTGACCTCTTTTCTGGATAATGACTGGAAATATACATTTATGCCATTATAAAACCTTACAGCATGAATAGATCACTTGAATTTGTAAATTACACCAGTTACACATACTATTTCCACAGCATCAGTGATCCTGTACCCCCACAAGTCATGAAGATCTCTCGGTTTTGAGGTAAATGCTTGACTGTCCATACCGTAGATTTGTGTGCCTAAAATGTATAAAGATTAATTAAACATGAATCTAATTCTAAATCATGGCAGTTTGAATAAATTGACAAATTAAATATGAAATAATTCTTACTTTTTCTGCCAAATGCGCGAAACCTTTCTTCAAGTGCTGTGTGCGCAAATCATAAACCAGAAACTTGGCTTCCAAGGTCGTAGCCACAAGTTTATTCATATCAATATCTTGCCTGTCAAACTCGAGTCCACATACACCATTTTTCACATTAGTCTCCCATCGCAATGACATAGTTCTAAGATCGAACATTTTGATGTCTCCATTGTCGTAGCCAGCACACACAACTCGTTCTTCTGAATTATAGGAATTCCCTGCGTTAACAAGCAAATCACACAAACAACAATTAATAACCAACAGTTCATTAACTTACCCCTAATCAAAAATTGTGTTCAAAATTTCAGTTTTAAACATACCAAAAGCAACACACCAACAATCCCTCTTTATTTCCCCATCTTTAGCCATCATTACTGCCACTGGCTTATCTTTCTGCCGTACATCCCACACTTTGACAGCACCTGAACGAAACATCAATTAGTAATATCATAATATGCCACTCTTAAAAACAAAGTATTTATTAAACTCACCATCTCTGCTCCCAGTTGCCAATTCACATGCACCGCAATTGAAACTTTGACCCCCAACACCATCAATGCAGTTCACAATCTCGCTGTGAGCATTGGCAGTGTATACAGGAAGCGCTGTGTTTTCTAAATTCCTGCATCATGAAACGTAATATAAGTTACACACTAAAATACCCATTGTTTTTTAACTAATGCGCCTCAATTAGTCGGGTCGAAAATGAGATTGCGTTCTATTAAATTTGGCTTGCATCATTTTGTTGTCACATACACTAGTCAGGGTTCACAGTTACACTATTATTCCTATAGTTTGGGAAATAGTGAATTATAGCCCTATATTTCCTATTTTTTTGGTCTTGTCCTATATTTCTAAGCAAATTGGTAGTTGAATGTCCTATATTTTCTTATTTTGTTCATTTTAGAGTCCCAGAATCACTTTTAAATTGCTGACATTTGAAAAACCACCCTGCGGGACAACAATTAAAAGGTAATTTGATTCACTTTGTTCATTTCAGAGTCCCAGAGTCACTTTTAAATGTTGAAATTCTTTTTATAAAAACGCAATATAATATCAAAATAAACTGTTATTCAATTTATTATTTTCGGTGTATTATATTTGATTGCCTCTACTGCGGCTCCCATTAGGTATAATCTAATTAATTATTTTTTTGGGAAATTGGCTCCTTCACCAAAAAAGGTTGTTGACCCCTGGCATAGGCTGTGTTCGAGATGTGTGAGAAAAAAAGAATCAAACTTCAATAATTGTAGTGTAGTACATAGATGAATATTTACTATATTTATCAATTGTAATTTGCAGGCGAAGCCATGCTTTTCCTATAACCAGTAGGAAATATGTCCTATCCTATATTTTTGATTATATTCTGAAACAAAATCCTATATTTTTGGCTAAAATGTCCTATAAAAACTGAAGTGTTGATTGTGAACCCTGACTAGTGAAATGATCAGGCCACTAACAGCCGAAAAGGTTTCAATGTAGCTGATAGAATAAGACCTCAAGATTTAATCTTTTGACGAGCTCTTCAAAATTTCGTACCATACATGGAGTTGACCATCGAAGTCCCCCGTAGCCAAATGCCGCTGCACTAGTTGTGAGGCTCCAAATGTGCCACATCTGAACCCTTTACTTTTCTCAACCTGAAATGTTTTAAAAATCAAATGCAATGTTTGGTAGAACCAGTAGTAGGAATCAATATTAAATCAGATAATTTTCTACATTTTCTTGTTTCATCTTTCACGTCATATCAACTTAATCACAGGAAAATGGCGATGGATTGCGCTTGCCAATGAAATAATTAATTCAGTGCTACTCAACCTTTTTAACTTGCGGGCCAATATTATGAATTTGCTTTTGTTGGCAGGCTGCATTTTTTTAAAAGGTACCATAATGCTCATATGATCATGTAGGTTCTTTCCAGGCACGAGAAACTACTTTTATCATGGGGAGGGATTGCGACGCCCGGACGGGGGACCTGGGGGCGATACCTCTCAGTTTTAGCCCCGCAGGGTGTTTTTTTAGAATCTAACAATTTAAAAGTGATTCTGGGATGCTAAACTTAATTTTGTATGGTGAATGGGGGATCAGTCTGCTCGGGTGGGGGGATTAGGAAACGAATAGAACAATGTTTCACACGCCTGAAACAAACAATCTTTTACAATTTTCGGAATTGGTAAATGGCTTAAATTTCGTTGCAAAACAAGTATGAAGCTACATTACGAAGCCTTATGCGTGGATCCTAACATGACAACTCTCAAAATTTCTCTGAAATAAAACGAGAAATAAGAAGACACCTATTGAAACATCACTGGGGGTGGGGGGCCACAAAAATAAGTCTCGCGGCCGCAGGTTGTGTACCACTGAATTAATTAATTTAAACAACACATTAACATGCACATAAAATATAGAAACGACAATTCCACACTGAGCACTAATAGTCACTGTGAAAGGATTTCATTGCAGTGTAACTTCAATTAAATGCAAATAAGATATTTTATACCTTTCCTAATATACCCAAATAGTAATAGAGAATGCAAAGCGAGTGTCTCCATTGTACTCTTTTGGCTCGGATCTCTGCAAACTGTTGTTTGTGGTGTATAGCTAATATCATTTCTCTAACGATAAAATCCCTATAAATTCGCTGATTGGGTAAAATTTAAAAAAAAATTAATTTAGACAACTTCCTGAGTAACCAAATTTTTCTAATCAAGTTTAAATTTTGCATGGTAGGTCATCATCAAGATTATGTTATCATGTTGTATTAACAAATATTTAATTTTCAGACAAATCCTCTCATTGGATACATTTAAAAACACATCAGAGGCTGAACAATCAAATTTTCCAATCAAGTTCAAATTTAGCAAGGTCATCACTCCAACATTCCTATCCCATATTTTAAAATTTTCTGTCGAAGCATTCAAGAATTCACATGTTTGACATTTCAATTTTTTGTACCTAATAGCTGTTGAAATTGATGTAGGTAGTATCGAAACTTTAATAAGCTTGTTCGACTAGGTATCTAGTGGAGCGGTCGCTCCACGCCAGCCAAGTCGTACGGCGCGCGCACACTCCTATTTAAAAAGGTATCGACCAGTAGACTAAAGTTGAAAAACCTGACGAGCTTGGCTTGAGGAGTGTTAAAAAGTAAACCTGATAAAATGCAAATTAGTCCTCACTCTCTCGGAGATATATATTTACAACTTATGCATTAATCTATTTACGTTACAGCCGTCTGTCTGTACACTCGTCGTTCGTTCCTCCTCCTCCTGTGAGCTGCCTGTTATCTGAGTAAAAATTGTAGTTCCTCACTTGCCGTCCCGGGAAGGGTCCGCCACCGCCGGGCATTCGAATCGCCAGGGGACGGTGGCGGCCCCTTCCCGGGACGGCAGGTGAGGAACTACAATTTTCGGCCGTGATCCCTTATAACTTCTAGAGACTTGATTACTTCATCATCAAAATAAAAATACTGTATAGGTAGGTTTATCAATATTAAGGGGAGGGGAGGGGGGATGAAACCTTAAATTGCTATTGTCAAAAGTCTAATCGAGAGCACGCTTGCACACTTAGTAGGTAAATTATTGTATAGGCTAGTTTCACCCCCCTCTGAATACAATTCGAGAAAATAAGGAACACAACTGACCTCTGGTGGATTTTGTGGTACTATGTAAATGGCGGCTATCAAGGGCGCACTTGCATAAATATAAATACAAATATTTGATATAGTTGTTTGTTATGGCCAAAAAGTAAATTTAGAGCTAAATATCAATTTCATTTGTTTTTTCTTTTTTCACTGCTTTATGGAAACACGAAATGTAAAAACAAACAAATTATACTCTGGACCTGATAGCCATCTTGCCAGAAGTGGCTCCATCACGTATCACTTATTTGTGGGAATAGGAATAGTCTCCTCCCCCTACTTGAAATCTCGGCGTAGGGTCATCAGGCCAGTGAGATGCAGCAAATAGCATGTGTTTAGGCAATTGTTTTCTTTGGTTAGATAAAGTTGTACAAGAAAGATATTTAAACAAATTATGTGTGAATAGGCAATACTGATCCTTACGCATAAACCAGTTCAGAATGCTCATTTAAGGAGATATAATTTCCAATTATTTATAAACATTGAGAGGCCTGACCCACGCCGAGATTGTGACGGCAGGTGAAATCACACGATTGACCACAGCCATCTGTACACTCATCATTCGTTTCTCCTTCTCCTGTGACCTGTCTGTTATCTGAGTAAAAATTGCAGTTCCTCAACTGCCGTTCCGGAAAGGGGCCGCCACCGTCAAGCATTTGAATAAGCCAGTCAACGGTGGCGGCCCCTTCCCGGAACTGCAGTTGAGGAACTACAATTTTTAGTGTACAGACGGCTGTGGTATTGACACTGTAAAACTGGACTAGGTACTAGGTACCTAGGTATATTACTACCACCAGTGGCGGCTCATGGGGGGAGGCAGGGACTCCTCAAACATTTTAGGGTAGGTATTCAGTTCTTTAAATTACAGTATTTATTTAAAAATATAATTTTGTATTATAATAACCCTTTTTTTAATATGTACACTTTAAACATAATTAAACCATTTGAATCTTTCATTTCTTTGCCCCTAAGTGGATGTAACCCTCATAGCGTACGCGTTACAACCTGCCACGGTGCGCAACTTATGCGGCGCGTTGAGTATGGATGGAGGCACCGACTCTGATTTCCTTACTTGTCGGTGTCTCAGCTGTGTGCGGGGAGGGGAACTGCCTGCTCTTCCCCTCCCCGCCCACACGCACTACCGCTGAATTAAGCTAGAGTGGAGGCCCTGCCTCTGATGCTAGCTCGGAACTTGAATGTTTGCATTTCCACGGGATTTTTCGGGATTTTAAAGCAGTTTATTGGTGTTTTGTAATTTAATTGTGTTTCATTATGTCATTGCCTAATATAGTTGACGATTTGTTACTGCGCCTTCTGTTTCCTACAGTTTACACTAATATCACCTGGCAAAGTGCCGGATTTAATGTTTACCAATTCTGTTGACCTTAGAATATGATATTTTCGGAAATATAAAATATTTTCGGATTTGCATATTGTTAAATTATGTTTTCCCGGGCCTCCTACATTTTTCATACCACGAGCCGCCACTGACTACTATTACCTACCTAGTGGTTTTCTCCTCAAGCGTTGTATCGTTTTTAGCATCTCTTCCATTGTGTACCTACCTAGGCTGAGAGCTACCAACACTTCCTGCATCAGAAATCCCCCACTCCACCTTTCTGAGAAAAGTATCAAGTAGGTACCTACCTAGTACTACAAAATGGTGTGATACCTAGGTAGGTACCTACCTACTACGCTCGTAGTGTTTTTGAATTTGCAAAAAAGTAAGGTTATAGCTTTGACCAGAAGGGAGGAGGAGGAGAACCTACGTAGGAGTTTATAACTTTTCATAGGTATATACATTTTAATATAAATTACGCTGACGTACCTCCATCGTAAGATTTACAACTCCATCAGTTATTTCATATATTTGTATTATTCCATTTCCTCTTGGAGTTGTTCCAAGAGCTACAAATCTTGCTGAGCATGGAATCCACCGTGTATCAAATAAAGAATAATTGACAGCCTTTTCGGAATGAATAATAATTTGTGGTTTATCCATAATTAACGTTATCACCACTAGACCACCGATATGTCTGCCTTTTACTGAAAATTGTAAATAAAAAATTAACAACAGGCACCAAGTCGCAGTCGCACGTTGTTCTTGTCACTTTCAGTTGGTTGCTTAGCAACCTCGCAAAGCCTCCTAGTAGTAAGAAGATGAACCTCATTGGTCAATTCCAAGGTGACATCAAGTCTTCAAAATTAAAGCGGGAAAATGGTCATAAGGGTTTCATTATGGAGTTATTGTTTCATAAATCATAAGGGTTTTCAGATTCTTGACTTGTTTTTTGGTACCTTATAATGTATAACAAGAATCTGATTCGTGAAGCATAATTTTCATAAAAAGCAAAAAACAAATTAATTAATTTAAATTTATTTTATTTAAAATTTAGACGAAATAATAAAAACTTGTTAAATAGAGTAAATAGTAGGTATTAAGTAGATAAATGAAATGTGTTATGCATAAATAATTGTAGGTAGGTCAAAATTTTAGTAAAATATAAAAATATTTGGTAGTATGTATGCCCTATAAACGTTGTTTTTCAATAAATTCAAGAGTTCTGCTTAGAAAATTTCAATTCAACTGAATGTCAGAAATGCTTAAAAATCCTTAAATCAAATGATTAAAGAAATTCAAAATTTTCCTGGGGCTGTGCGCCTCGGACACTCATCGGGTAGAGCACTGGACTAGACATTCAGAGGAGCTTGGTTGGAATCCAAGAGAAAATCTTTTTATCTTGCAGTTGGTATTTATTCCCAACTAGAGAATGTTTGTTAATACGGGATCACATCAAGTTAGCGTTCTACAAGATGATACCCAGTGATTCCGTAAAACAAACACTACTTAGTTAATGTTGCAATGACGTGAATGACCATAATATGTTGTTGTATGACTGGATGATAACAACTGATGCCATTTTTATAATAAATAACACCTATGTAAATAATTTTGGTACAGTACCCACACATTTCAATTAGACCTTATGTAATGCAACAATTATTAATGAAAATACAGAAAACTGATGCAAAAAATTAAAATGTTGAAGGGAGCAGGAGCATAAAAACAATTGATGTGAACGGACAAAAATGTTGCTTAACATGTTTTCCGTCTGCGTCTTTGCTAGTGATTGTATCCTGCAAGTAAAAATATTTGGGCATAAAGATGGTACAGTGTGTGAGAATATTAGAGAATTTATTCCATTTTCAACTTTCCATGTTTGTATTACATAATTTTACTGTGCGGAAATTAGTATATACGTAATTGATTAGAGTACATATTAGAAAACCACGGAATAAAAGTACAATATTTTATAAGAATATCTCAAGAACAATTCATGACAGAATTGATCATAGTTCATCATAAAGGCATGTTGTATTAAATTAATATTGCTCCAACATAACATGTTGTACCATACTAAAGCACAATCAGTAAATCCAAAATATACCACATACTCATACATTTTAAGACCAACAACATACATAAAAGGGAATAAAACGGAATTTAAAAATAAAACAGCATCAATTGCAATATGATACAAGTGATAGCACCAAACGATGATTAATTCATTAATACAGCATAGTTATTTAATCCTGGATATACCTTCATAGTTAACTGGCAATGAATATTGTAAACATACATTCTAAATCTCCCTATCACATCTATAGGCATCTATGTTTAATACTCAGGTGACTAAAAAATTCTTAAATATCTCAAAGTCAAAGATAAACAAACTTGTTTGTAAGTAACTCTTTGCAAGCCGAATTCAACATTTCATTAGGAATTTTAGAGTTTGCCGAACCTATTGTACTATACACATAGGTAATACTAAACCAAAACCAAAAAATCATCATTAGATTCTTTCAATACACCTCACACCACAACAATAAGAATTATTAATGACAAAAAAGGCAAAAGTTACGAGTTCATAGCATCTTGAAATGAGCACTAAGTGGTCATCCACTCAAAAAGTAGAGCAGTGGATGAAAGTTCGGTACAAAGTGCATAAAATCATTCTGACATGAACAGGTATTAATGTAAAATTAGCACTATCCATCCACAAACATTAATAGATGTATGTACCTATATTGATCATATACCTACGATTTCAATTAAAGCTTACAATTAGCAATTACTACTCTACTACAACTTGCTTACAATTTCATAATTATGTTCGATCTAGGCAAGACGTCCAACAACATCTGAATGCTGCAAGCAGTGGCCCAGTCTCACATTAGATTAATGAAATTACAAGTTCTGAGAATCTGTCTATTTCATGGTACTATCACTGGGAAAACACACAGTAGTGAAATGATAAAAGCAGTCGCATTTCTTGCTGTACATAACACCATTTTTAATTGGCTGAAACTGCGCTGAAAGTCGACCAGAGCGAGCAGAAATTCAAAACAACTTGCTCAGCTAAAAGAAGTCCTTAGAAGACGTTGATAATTGAAGCTCGACCTTGACCAACACCAATCCATTTGACTGAAATGAAATAACTCATTAATTCTAAGCATTGTACATATTAGTTACTCTTACAAAGAGCGAGTACCTATTCAGAATTAAAATGTTGTATACTTTTTTTTGTCTGTGGCTTTTAACGTCGCACTGTTCTGCAGCGAGGCTAATGGCGACGGATGAATGATTATGAGGATGATTGGGAGATGATGGTGAAGAGTAGGTAAGGATGGAAGGTGGGAAGGTGGCAGTCGTGGCCTATTAGTAGGGTACCTTCCCAGCATTTGCCTCTCGACTGAGGGAAAACACGAAAAAACCCCAGTCAGGAAGGGCGGCCGCGGGAATCAAACCCGGGCCTCCGGAATACAAGTTCAGAGCGATAACCACTCACCCAACCTATCTACAACTTGACAATTACAATTAAGAAGGGAAATGGGGGTAAATACTAAAATACTAAGGTCCAGTTTTCAATGCCTAGGTAGTAGGTACCACTGCTAAAACCAGTAATTAAGTTAACACAGTCATTCTAGGAATGCCATTGGTTGTTGTCATGACAATACAGTCCTAATCAACTGTTTAGAAGTTAGCAGTGTATTGAAACACTGGCCCTAAATTACAAAACTTTTGCTCTAAAATGAGTTGATCAAGTCATTTTAATTGAGGTACGTTTTTATTACGTATGTAGGCAAGTATTTTGTTTATTCAGTAGGTCCTAACTTTTAAAAAATTAGAATATCAACAAAGGCAGTAATAAAAAAGATTAAAAGTTATTCTGACATGTACCAACAATATAACCGCCTCAACAATGTGTGACATCACAATCAAGTTATGAATTATTTTGAATGTTGGATAATAACGTAAAATGGTAGGTCACTGAGACTGAATTATGCCAACACAAAAAAATATTTTTAGCTATGCAATTGTAAAACTTACTAGGCACTCCCACAAGCTCTTCAACTTTCTCCAAGTATTTCCGTGCATTCTCTGGCAGCTTATCGTAATCCCGGACTCCCTCAATACTGCATTTCCAACCAGGCATTGTTACATACTCCACCTAAATAACATACAAGGTGTTATAAGTCAATACTAAATTACATCTTCAAGTTCTAAACCCATTTCAATGAAATATTGTCAAATTATATAAATTTTGGAAAAGACAATGAAAATATGCATCTAGAGAGGGACATGTTGCCCTAAACTTCTCAACCCCTCATAAACCCTGTAAAACTTTTTAGATCATTTAAATAATCCGTTAATGAAATTTTGGTGACCATTTAATATGTATTTGAAATGACCAAAAAGTGTCGTACTCGTAGGTATTGAAAATCGATTGAAATCATTTTAGATTTTCAGACTTCCGTTCATAATTGACCAATGTAGATGGGCGTTGCCTTATGAAAGACAAAAGTATTACCATGGTAACTCCAGGGTTCTTAGAAAATAACAATTTTTCATTCAAACAAATGAAATTCAGAAAGATCAAAGAAATAGCTCACACGTGTTTAATCTTGTTTAATATATCACTTGAAAAAGTACAATCAATATATTTAAACTCATATAAATCATGTTTGATGATATGCTGGACAATTATTACAGATGCTACAACGAAACAAATTATATTTTGCCAGGTATGTTGCCAAAGCGTTTTACTTTTTAATGGCGTCTGTCACTGGAGAGTTTCGTCAACTTAAAAAGGTCTTTCTCTCTTATGAGAAGTTAATTAAGACTGAACAATATTCAAGTAAATAGCTTAAAAAGCAATACTGTTATTAACGGCAATTTGTTGATTGTAAAACTGTTAAATTCTGTACGAATTCTACATTATTCTAATAATATCATGTGTACAATTTGTTGTGTATATAAGCTCTTTGGTTGTGACCAAACATTGACTTTTGTTTTATGACGTCGTAGTTTGGTCAGATCTACATTGGTCAATCGATCATTTTAAATATTATCTCAGTGGCTCTGCTTTCTAAGAAAAATAATATTCAGTATTATTTCCAGACACCTTAGTCCCTGTTTTACCTATTGTTGAAACAGGGACTAAGGTGTCTGGAAATCAAACTGCATATGGTTTTTCTTATAGAAAGCAGAGCACGGCAGAGAGATATAATAGATATACACTACACTATAGCAGAGGTATTCTCACTCCACCAATGAACGTGAAGCCTTTTCGACATGAGAAATATTGGAGTATCCTGGCATCGCTGGCGCATATATCAGCACTAGCGGTAAAAATATGAACTAACTGCTAAATGTACCCATTGAGCCGTCGTTGCATCTATATGCTATGCACGATGTTCTTTTGTTTTATATCAGATATTTACAATTAAACTAAAAAATGAACTATAAAACCATTAAATATCGTCAAATAACAGCTATTCTACGTGCTAGCAGGCACATCAAGTGTAAACTATGAATTAGCGGTTGAGCCATCGTCAGAGATTGGTCATCAAGTAGTTCACTCATTCATCACGCTATAGACGTCGCTCAAATCACGGGGGCCTACCAGATTTCCCCAATCACAGGGTCTGAAAAGGCTTCACTGCGGTCAATGTTATCAGTATAGGAGTGAGACAACCGCCTCTACTAGTATGAATGTAGTAATGATGTCCATGAATCTTGAGCAGAGCCACCGAGATAATATTTAAAATGGTCTATTGAAAAAAATTCATTCCGAACACTCTTAATAGTCAATCCAAGACACAATTTATTTCATCCAATTATGGGCCGAATTTTACAACTATCAACGTGATTTGAATCTATTTTCATTTTTGGTGAAGTCAAGATTAAATGATCTACAAAATAATCAGTAAATGAGAGAGATACCTTTGTTACTAAGAGCAATTGAGGCAGGGTCAAATTAGATTTCTATGAATAAAAAAAAGAAACAAAACTATCTGTATCATGAAAATGAAAAACTATGCAGAACTCTCACATTCTGCCTACCAAAGCAGTGGATCACAAATCTTGTCGGCCCAATTCCCAATTAAATTGGACATACCTAATGACTTCTAGATCTCAGTTTGACTGGCAACTGATTTTAATTAAACGTGTATTAAATGCAGTCCCTACCTCCACTGAAGACAACTCAATTGTACTGGACGGAAAGTAGTCGAGTACTGAACCCTTGCTGTTCCTGTATGCCACTGCCAGCTTGATCTCATCCAGAGTATCCAGGATATCCAACTTCGTGATGCACAGCCTAGAAAGAACATTAATGAATTTTAATGATAATTCTGAAAATAACTAACTGCAAGATTTGTGCTGGGCAGGGAGAGTAAACATGATTTTTTTTCTATACCAACAGTTAATAAATGTTATAAATTGGCTTATGCCTTCTTTACTTCAGCCAATCTTCTCTTCTGCTACAGTCTGTCCATGATTCACTTTAGAGAGAGTTAATCATTCATGTATTTTATGTAACTTGTAATCAACAAAAAGATCAACAAAAAGTAAAAAACTAACCTCATTGACGCTAATAATAATTTGAATTACTGTAACATTCATGGAGAATGTCTTTTAAAAAAAAAAAAAAACAATTGCAGATTTGGTGCCAGGTTTATATTCAATATTAAGAGAAGGTGGCGGAATAAGAGGAGAGTGAAGAAGATGAGGAAGAAGACAACGGGAAAGAAGTCGGACTGGCCAACCGGCTTCGGCATCCCAGGAGGCCCAAGAGAAGGGGGGACCTCCACCACCATTATTATTTGATCACTTACTATATTATGTCTGGCAGTGGGTACCAATTTATTTACATTAAAACTAACTTCTATCAACAATTCATGGAAAGCAAGTTTCCAAAATAAAATAGAAATATAATAAAATGTTGATTAAATTTCCTCTTCCTGATAAGTTTGGTATTATATTAAATGAATTACTTTCCTTTGGACAGGACACAAACTTTATTTTTTTATATTATAAATTGCACAATATTTCGGCCACTGTCTGCGGCCTTCTTCAAGTGTATGTAACAATTATTGAAAAATTGACAGGTATAAAAACATTATGATTAAAAAAGACAAACAAATCACAATCCATTAGGCTTATCAAAAACCAAAGACTTCAAACAAAAGATAAGCCAATAAATAGGTTGACATTTCTAATCCTAAACTGATACGTTCTAAAAATTGACATCAAAATTTTGTTTGTTCTATTACTTAAAAGTAATTGCACATTACTTAAAACACATTACACATCACATTACATTACTTCTATTACTTAAAAGTAATAGAACAAACAAAATTTTGATGTCAATTTTTAGAACGTATCAGTTTAGGATTAGAAATGTCAACCTATTTATTGGCTTATCTTTTGTTTGAAGTCTTTGGTTTTTGATAAGCCTAATGGATTGTGATTTGTTTGTCTTTTTTAATCATAATGTTTTTATACCTGTCAATTTTTCAATAATTGTTACATACACTTGAAGAAGGCCGCAGACAGTGGCCGAAATATTGTGCAATTTATAATATAAAAAAATAAAGTTTGTGTCCTGTCCAAAGGAAAGTAATTCATTTAATAATAAAATGTACGAAATTGAAATGAACTTACACACTGTAACCGTTAACCATGGATGTGTAAAGTAGCAGAGGGATGTCGAGCCAACCACATCTGCGTACACGTTTCGTAGTCACACCGATCTCCCGGCCTCGAGTCTGAAGTATTTCTCCAGTCTCCTATAGCACATTATCATAAATTATAGAAGTAGATTAAGTACATTTAACTTGCACTAGCTAGGGCAAATATTAGGAGATTCGGACGACGCAAAAGTTATCAAAAAGCCCGAGTTATGAGTTTGGCTTTATTTCTAATTCTATGCAACTCAAATTAAACAAAATACCTCACACCAAGATGGTTAGGCAAGCAATTGGTAGCCAATGGGCATTATAGAAGAAGAAATAACATCTAAACTTCCATTTTTGTGTTTGTAGAAAATGAATAGACATTAGACACCATACTCTATCAGCACCATCTGGTGCAAGAATTATTGATGTATGTAGGGCCTAAATGAGTAACGGTTTAAATTTTAAATTAGCTCTGACACTCATTAGTCATTAGTTCACTTCTTAACTTTAACTTAGTAGGTGGTCGAATAGCAGTACCTAGGTTTATACCGGTTGGCGCAAAAAAAACGCAAAATGGGCGAGACATTGTTGTGATGAAACTACTGCATACATCGGGCTGAAAACTTCACATAATATAAATAACATACCTACTAAGGTTTAAAGTGGTCCCACTGCTCCAGCCATGGTGCTTAGAATTCGCCGTAATTCATACAAATCTCTGATGAAATATTACCTCAAACAACGGCATAAAACAATCATATCTTACCGGGTGCTCTAATTATATGTTTTTAATTGAAGTTCCAATTAAACTATCCCAAAATAATTCATATTGTAGAGCAATGTTGCCAGATTTATGGTAAATTTCACACATTATACACATTTTCTTTCTTATTTGGCCCGTGACCCTATATTTTCAAACGGCAGTCTTATTCTAAAAATTATTATCTTTAGTTTGAGACTATTTTCAATATTTTGTCATTCCTCTTGCGATTTTAGGAGCAATTAAAGGCCAATTTTCCGGGACGATTTCATGTCTCCCTGTGTTATCTTAGGGGGGAAAACAGATCTTCAATCAAGAATATCTAATTATATGATACCGTAAGAGGCAAATATTTTTTGCTAGTTGTATGTAATATGGTTTCACTAATCTTTGGTATGAATTACAACATAATATTCTCATTATTATGCCGTAACCCTGGAACCCCCTTAATGTGTAAAAGTTTCAAAACATTGCTTTTGTGGGAAAAAAGTTACAGCTGCTCGAATTTGGTTGCCAAAAAATCTAACATACGGAGCTCAAATAGTCCTGCTCAAATGCAGGACGTCGACTGGCAGGACCGAGATGCTTGGCGGCAAGGAAGCGGGAGACGACGACAGTCGTAAAAAACTCGCTATTATTATTATTATAAAGAAAACGTCTATTGGCTGGGACGCTGTTTCTTCAAAACTGCATATGATATCAATCTCAAAATTTTAAATTTGTAACTAAATATATTGCTATCAATTATGTAAAAATTTCAATACAAAGGGATCAATGGAACGAAAGTTATAGTGTCTTCAAGTTCAGCCTAAGAGCAGAATATCATTTCTCTAAGTTTTATTACGCACGATAATTTCAAAAAGTGTAATTATCTCACGCTTTCTGCTTTTAATCTCAACTTCAAGTTCTGCTTTTAATCTCAACTTCAAGAAACCATAACTTTCGTTCAATTCGTTCAATTTGTTCAAATTTATTAAAGTAGTTTTGAATAATCAGCGTTCCAACCGACGCTCGTTTTCTGGAAGCGCCCTATTTGAGCTCCATATAAAAAAAATTTCGACAACCAAATTCGAACTGCTGTATCTTTTTTCCCACTAAAGTAATGTTTTTGAAACTGTCACACATTACACCTTAGTAGGTATGTTGTATATATTATGGGAAATTTTCAGCCCGAGGTATGTGGTAGCTTTGTCACAGCGATGTCTCGCGCCCATTGTGCGTTTTTTGCTTCACCTGGTATATGTACACTCAACAAATCATAAAACGGTATGAGCGAAACGGATTGACTGCTGGTGAGGTTTCTTGACAATCAATCCTTGTTATTATCAATGAAATCAGAGCAAGCACACCTACTAGAGAATAGATGACGAGTTAGCTACTTCATCGGATGAGGCCATAAAATCTTTTTCAAACAAATCGGTTTCTTTCAAATACCGTTTTATCTTTTGTTGGGTGTAATATATTGATCATTATTAGACATACTGTTTATTTTACTACAGACTCAAAAATATCATATGGCCATGCATGGTCTACTGTCACAAGCTGCCAGAGGGTTCTCAGGAAAACTACAGTGGATTGCAAGGGGTGCTATGCATGAGCAGAGGTTTATGTTGTTGCCTATTGCTCTTCTTAAATTGTCAGTCCTTTTTTTTTTTTTTTTTTTTTTTTTTTTAATGTAGGTAGGTGCCAATTGCTAAATTCACTGTTTTAGTGAATAAATGCCTCTTCCTGAATTATGGACTACCCATTTATTTTAAATTTTGATCGAAAGTGATATTCTGCAAAAAATGTACCAAACTCATTTTAACATCAATATTAGTGTACAATGATACGGTCAAGATCGCTACCGCAAGAATGGTGGATGTCTTCTGGTTGTCTTTCCTCTTAATAACAAATCAAAGAATATAACACTGTAAACATCCAGCAGGTAGACAATCTATTTTTTATTTCACACAGTAAGAGTGCAAGTTCTTGTGCTACTCACATTGAGCAGTTCCGTCGGAAAGGGTCCGTCCCCGACACGTGTGGTGTAAGCCTTTACTACACCAATCACGTCTCCAATGACGCGTGGTGGTAAACCAAGGCCAGTGCACACACCTCCGATGCTACAGTTGGATGACGTCACATAGGGATACGTTCCTGCCGAGCAAAAACACAACAAGTTAAATAATATTCCTCATTGGGTGCAAAGCACAGCATATTTTTTTGTTAACAATAATTAATACAAACTTGACATATTATCAAGAAATCTTATTATAGTGCCCACTTGTCTGTAAACTTAAAATGCCTTATGTAAAATTTTTACATTTTTATTCTTGAAAATAAATGGATTAAAAAATTACACATTGTAAGCCACACTCATTACACTACAGACTTCCACGAGGGCTCATTAAGTTCATGAAAAATAGGAAGATAGCATAAGCCCTCAAATTTCAACACTTTATTCGTAATTCGAATAAAAACCCATTACAAAGATCAAGTTCACTTAAGAGGAGTCCTCAGAGCGGCCTTATGAGATTGAAAATTAGTGATATTTGAGCAGTGTTTGCGGGTAAACGGTAAGAAGAGTCTAAGACTTGCTTTCAACGAAATTTCGAATATTAGACATTCTAGATTGTTTCTTGTTAATCAAAATATCAAAATCATTTTTGATTTGTTAGTTACGTCACTCCACGTGATGTAACTTTTTCCGATTTTTGATGCTGATTTGTGAGTGACTGAATAATGGTAAAAGAAATTTACAAACGCATAGTTCTTCGAAATGCTTTCTTCTACAAATGGTTCGAATTTCAATTTGCTGTCTCTTATCGTTTGACCTGTATTATGGTTCTATATGGTTGCTAATTTCTAAATATTTTTCTGGTCCTCCTACGCCTGCTACGTAGGCCACATTGTATTCCAAGTTTTAGTGGGGTGAGTGAGCTGTGTCAACCATCAAATTAGGTACCTGCTAATAGGCGGAAAGAAGGGTCAAAATCAGACCATCCATCGCGAGACTTCCTGACTCTCCGCTCACTCTCATCACACAATGAAGAAGGTTCTTTCAATATTACCTGACTCTATTGTTATTACTTCAGTCATATTGCTCAAAAAATAAATCATTGAATTATCAAGATAGAACGATATTAGGTATTTTTTTAGCTTCAGAATGCACAAAGTAACATGTAAGCTATTTTTATTTTAAATTTTTTGGTGTATTTTAAACTATTGAACATATATAGGTAAATACAGTATACGGCAATTGACCAATGTAGATCTGACCAAACTACGACGTCATAAAACAAAAGTCAATGTTTGGTCACAACCAAAGAGCTTGTATACACAACAAATTGAACACATGATATTATTAGAATAATGTTGAATTCATACAGAATTTAACAGTTTTACAATCAACAAATTGCCGTTAATAACAGTATTGCTTTTTCAGCTATCTACTTGAATATTGTTCAGTCTTAATTAACTTCTCATAAGAGAGGAAGGGCCTTTTTAAGTTGACGAAACTATCCAGTGACAGACGCCATTAAAAAGTAAAACGCTTTGGCAACATACCTGGCAAAATATAATTTGTTTCGTTGTAGCATCTGTAATAATTGTCCAGCAAATCATCAAACATGATTTATATGATTTAAATATATTGATTGTACTATTTCAAGTGATAAATTAAACTAGATTAAACACGTGTGAGCTATTTCTTTGATCTTTCTAAATTTCATTTGTTTGAATGAAAAATTGTTTTTTCTAACAACCCTGGAGTTACCATGGTAATACTTTTGTCTTTCATAAGGCAACGCCCACCTACATTGGTCAATTGAAAAACTAAAAGTAAATATAGGTTAACAAAAGTGAAACAACACATATTTTTTCTTGCATGCACTATCAAAATACTACTTTTTAATGCAATTTATCTACACGCAAACTCCGACTAGGTACATGAGATTTTTTTAATGCAATTCTGGACTTTTATTGACAACTTTTTGCACAATCGGACATGAACGGGTTGTGCGAAGTAAAAAATATTTTAGAATGTTAGAATGTTTTCACATTTTCAATAGCCATATAAGTTCAAACAATAAAAATGTGTAATATTGTCTGATTTTTTTCAAAACAAAATATATTTTGTTTATTTTTTTACTGTCAATAATTGTCATCATCTAAAAATTCAATGCTATTGCATCTTCCATTTTCGCGTCCAGTACTTCATTATAACATTTCCAGTTTTTATCCTTTTCTCCTCATTGACCGCTGCCTGTGAATTGACAGGTTTGAGTTCAGGAAATGATCAAGACCCAGGTAGACGGGGACGGATGTACCCTTGCAGGCAGGGGATCAATTAGTTAAGCGTCATTAGTCAATTTCAATAGATAACAGCTCATGTATCTACGCTCATAAGTTGACTTTACAATATTACGAAAATTTGAGAAATATTCTCGTTTCATCAAACAGATGAAGTAACAACAAGCATATTCATTTTTTATTTGAAGAAATCGGAAGAAAAATAGATGAATTTGAGTTCAATTTGACGAATTTATTTCTTCGAAACAACAGAATAGAGACACAACTTGAAATTGTGGCTGGTCAGGAATCTGAGGCAGGATGTAGTTTGGAATTTAGATCCCCCTGATAAGGAAGTGCAAAACATCACAAAGCGTTCACAAGTTTGTCACAAAACAAAAGTACCTGAGCTCACCACCTGAGCGCTGAAGTCGACGAGAAATTGTTGGCTCTCTGATGACTCCTCTTAAAGCTCTTAATTTTCTGATAATTTTAATAGTTTTCAAATATGAAGAGATAATCAATATAAATTGCCTGATTTTACCAGTTTCAACCAGAAACTGCTAAAAATCAAATCAATTAGGTAGAATTGTTTCGTTTTCTCATGAAACGATTTAAAACTAAAATAATACCAATTTCTTGAAAGGCATCTTGTTTACCGAAGTCTATGTCCAGCATAGCAGCATTCGCTCCCTCAACAAGTACTTTCTTCCCCGAGCTGATAGCCGCATGAAGAAACGAGACCGATTCTACAACATGCGGCCGGATTCGCTCAGCAAAGGCTTTGTAGCGAACCAGTTCCGTATCCACATCAACTTGAAGGTCCGGAAACATTCTCTTGTACAAATCAACCAGGTTCTGAAACCTAGACAAAAATAACACTTGATTAGAATCATAAATTTGAATAAATAATGCTTTGGTATTCACGATTGATTAGCAGATGCATTCAATAATAGCCCCAACATAATTGTCGAGCCATAACTGCCAACTGAAAAATAGCAAATTATGAATCGACTATTCGTGCTTTGCACGTGACGTCATCTCATTGTTGTGCGGCCATCTTGGTGATACTTGTCAGACTCAGGACGGCAGTTTTTCAGTATTTTTTGATATTAGTATTTATGGTTTACCTGTGCAATTGTAGGCAGCAGAAGAAGTTATTATAGGTATAAAACCACTTATTTACAAACTATCTATGACTATAACCGATAATTTGACTTTACAACTATCACCAATATGGCCGAAAATATACTTTTTTACATTGTTGATGTAAAACGAAAGACGCTCGAGCTCAAAGCATGAATTCCGATTTCACATACATTTAATCAAACGAGAAATCATATTCTCGAATAACATTCAAATAATATTTAAGTTTTGGTTCAATTAATGAGTAGCCTATGAGGAAGGAAATAGTTACATAGTACACTTCATAATCACTTGTCAATGTGCAAAGATTAGGAAAGATTGTTGAAAAGATGACTTTCTGTTCCATTATGTCATGAGAACCCATGTTGAAGTGTAGGTACATACCATAAGTTGTAATCGTTGTAACAAGTACACTAAACTGACAGAAAATATTACCTACATAGATAGCTTAGCTGCCACATAACATGTTGAAAGAACTGTCAAATACAACAATGACCTCAATACATAGTAGTGACAATCAGACAACATAACATCACGTAAGCAAAGATAATTAAAGCAGGAAGATGTTTCATGTAATGTTAAAATCTGTCTGTGAGAATTTGCGAAAAATATGAAAGTCCCATTCTCATAATAAGCCTCACCAATAGATGTCTCTGATTCATATATGTCTGTCTCTCTCCCACTTTGTTATCGGACTTCAAAACCCTCAAATACAATGTTGCAGTGTCTATCTAATACAATTCACAGTTTACCTTGAAGTAGTCCACGCTAGTTCTGAAGTTGCTTCAAGTTCCATGGCTCTGGTAATCGTCATTTACTAATTAAATGTAACTTTTCTTATACACAATTTCGAGCTGAATAAAGTGCAATTGATCTCATGTCATTTCGTTATGTATTGAGAGAGAAATTAAATAAAACCTAAGTTTTCATGGCAAAGAAACTTTTGTTTGCTATTTTTAATTTTAGCTGGCCATGGAATATTTCATTAAAAAAATGCTGGTAGAGATAGTTAAAAACAGTCTATGCACCTTGAAATCTTGAAATGCAGTGCTGCCAGAATGATCCCCAAACACAGAGACATCTAGCGGTGAGGTTTATTATGAGACATGGGACTCTGTTTTTTTCGCAAATTCTCACAGACAGATTTTAACATTACATGAAACATCTTCTTGCTTTAATTATCTTTGACGTAAGCGAAGCATCAGAATATCAAAACTGTTGTTATAACATTACTGTGGTGGTACGTGCATCCCTTGAACTGCTCCATACGCAAATTACTAAAGTAGAGTAGGTAAAAGAAATGGAATTTTATTTCAAACGTTTACCATTAAATTTATTTTATTTTTCACTTGATTTAAACTGGATTCTTCCTATCCAAATCCTATATTCATCCTATTATATGTAATTCGACTCATAATTTTAAATTTTCACATTCATAAATGAAACAAATTTTAACTTCCCTTGAGATTTGACCAAAACCCACTGTCTACATTACCTACATTACATCCCATCTACATTGTCAAAATAGTTCCTGAATTATTGATCATTCTAATGCTACTCGGAGGTTGCTTTAAAATCTATTTTCATCCCCTTTTGTCATACAGGTGATTGTAGTCTACAGTTTGTTCAAATCTTCTTTAAAATGAACATGGCAGCACAGATAGAACTTAGACGGCACATTCAAGTTAGCGGATTCACTTTGGAAAGTTTAGGTTGGCATTGTGTGAATTCAGGCAGAAGGTCTGGATGGTGCTACTTAGTTACACCCTAGCGGTGTTTTAACCCTGTGAGTGAGCTAATTGGTAGGTAGGTAGAGGTAAAAATTCTACATCCTTTTTGGGATGAGTAAGGAAGCAAATTTTTGTATGAGAATATTGGCGTTTAAAACCTGGTTAGATAGCAGCCACCGCGTAGAGAACATCTATCTTCACACCATTAAGCTTACGGTGTGAACACTTCAATGATCTACCATTGGCTCCCGTGAATACGGACTACGGGTGGAATACGCAGAAAAAAATGCTATAAAATCGACCCTTGGTCAGTCTGCACCCTAGCCGATCGCAGCGCTAAGTTCGCTGGTGGCGATCCCGGAACTATTGTAGGCAGTTATTTTATTTCTTGAGTGATAGTCAATGGCGCGAGCTGTCAAATGCCGTCTTTTAGGTTATTTGCTGTTTGGTGAATAATAAGTAAGTGAAAATGCTTGTATTACATGTTAATTATTACAATCAATAAACTAAACACATTTTTACACTGATATCAACCCTTTTAATTTCATCTGATCGTTATCCAAGTTGTTTAAGTTCTAATTTATACATTTGATTTTGAATTAACCCGCTAAAATTCAGGTTAGTTCGATTTTCTAACACCAACCATGGTGCTTAGAGAGCGCTGCGAACGGCTGGTAGCCGCAGCCAATCCACTCTATAGACCTGGCCATATTTAGCATTGGAGCCTGTTTCACGTCTCAAGCCCATCTGATCTCACCTTAAATTTAATAGTGTGAAGATAGCTGTTCTCTACGCGGTGTAGCAGCACTTGTCATGTGTAGTATAGACAAGGTGTATAGAAGTAGTGTGTAGTGTTTTCGGATTAAGCAGCCTGCATTGACGATTTATGAACTTATTTCAGATATATCAAAACAATATACCTAATACAAGTCTTACCAGAGTAAAAGAAGTTCACTGCTTTGAAATGTTCCCCACACACTAACATCATAGAATAATACAGCTAACATGCATTTCGGAAACCCTCTTGCCAATCTTCAAAGCAGATTGCAGATGATTGCTTCTCTCGCACATCGTCCTTCGGGAATAAATGAAAGGAGAGTCTATCTGCAGCTGTTGATTCTTTGTTTGAACATTGAGGAACACTACAGTATCGATTTGCTGCTTTTGGTTTGCTTTTAATAGGTAAATTCACCAGTTAAACATCAATTGACAGATGAAAAAAAATTAAAAACAAATGAATTTTGACCTACATAGGCTAGTTGGCGAAGCAGCCTCCAGATGTTGACTCCTTTGATTTTAAACGCAAATAGGGCTATCAAATATGAAGCAAATTGTTAATTTTTTGGGAGGATTTTTTTGTTATGATTATGTACGTAGAATGTCAAAACGTAAGAGATATGGGCATACTCGTTCAAGGGTTAAGCGTATACAGTTCACACAAGGTGGTGTGTTTATTTTGAAGTTTTTTGTCCTCTGATTGTAGGTTTCTTATCATATTTCAAGTGTTTTTCTGTGTATTATAATAGTAGATAGGGGTACGTCCATAGTGAGTCTTCGGACATTTGGAGCATTTTTTGTAACTCTGTCATACAATTTGAATATGTTACAAAATACTTTTGAGGTATCTTTCTGTGGGAATATATTCAAGTAGTGATGGAGAATAAGGAGTAACAGTTTGATTTTGTGAATTTCTCAATATCAATTCTTTATTATAGATTTTGTAGTGCGTGAGTCTCTGGACGAAAATTGGCCAATACCAAATCTTCATATGTTAGCACATTCAATTTCTCCTAAACAAGCACACACATCTGTGTAATGATTTTTTTTATATTATAATGTAAATGTCAAGTTAACATAAATGCCATAATATGTGCAAAATTCTAAAAGGACAATTATATACGAAAAAAAATGTGCCACTACAGCTGTGAGTCTCCGGACGTGAGTCTTCGGACAGAATGGCTCGGCATAGATTATAATAAGAAACTAATGTAATATCATCATAGTATTTGATAATAGGCAATAAAATTAACAATATATAATTTTGATATTGATATGGTAACCTTTAGAGAGTTGAAATGTACAAATCAAGCACCCCTATACTCATCTGCTGGAAATGAGTACAATGCATGACGGGAGTATGAAATGAGATCAGGGGGACACTCAAATAATACCAGGGCAGACTCAAATACAATTGTGTCAATATCATCTTTGTCAGGCCATAAGAATCTATTCGGCCCTGCACTGCGCATGAATTTGACGGTAACTTTTCCATCGGGCAAAACAGCGTTAATTGTCCCTGGTACCCATCCGTCATCATATATTACTGCAATCCAGTTCCCTTGAATTGGGATGGTGCTACTAATAGTTGATGGTAGAAAGAAGTGCTAGCCATCGGCTGATGTTCCAATCTGTTCACCATTATCATCATCCTTGTCAGGAATGTCTTGCTCGATGTCGTCCTGATCGGAATCGCATTGTCCGTCACGTCATTAGAATATTTGGGATGCCGGCTAGCTCCCATGGAATCACACTCGGTGGAAGTGTAGTGTGAAAATATACCTCAATATTTTGAGAGGCATTTGCATCCTTCTCTGCTTTTCACTTGAACCGCTTTCTCTGTGCATCTTTCGCTCTACGAAGTTGAGCTTCGTGGACAGTCTCCTTTTTAAAAAGGAGGGGTATCTCCTTATTACTCAGCTGCTTTTTGTAATTTTCTTCTTCAAAATGTGCATCGTGATACCTTTTCATCTGTTCTTTTGTGGACTTCGGCATCTAACAAGATAAAGTTTAGGTTACCCTTATGGTCATTCAGCCCATTCGTTCATTCAGCACAATGTTCATTCAGCTTTACTGTGACGAAATAGATGTGTAACAATTACATAAATATTGTTCTTACCTATTTCTGGTTCTAAAACGAAATGTACTCTCGACACTTACACTTTTATAGCATTCAACACGTGCTTGTGTGAGTCTTTGGACAGGTTCTGTGAGTCTCTGGACACATTTTCATTTCAATATAGAAGGCGCAATTTGAATGATAAACTATATCCTGCTGGTGCCATCTGTGTGGCATAATGTGAAATAGCAACTCAGAAAGTTTAAACATGAAGGCAGGAGCCAGTCAGTTCTTATGAAAACATTTCTATCTTTTCGTGAGTCTTCGGACATTTTTACAACTTTCAATAAAAAAGTATTTTTCATAAATCTGACAAAGCAATTCATGTCAAAATGTATTGATTATAAAAGTTAAAGTATACCCAAACAATTATTCACTAACAATAATCTCATATAATGTTTAATAATAATATTTTTACACTAAGGAAGTGACCGATGTTTTTTGTATACGCACACTCTGAAAACGCCTATATTTTAAAGAGCAAATATTGATGTAAATATTAATATTTACCAGTGTCGAAGCTTAGAAATGAGTAATTTGAACATTTATCTTTAATTTAAGATCAATATAAAAAATATAGAAAATAAAATAGAATTTTAAGAAAATTCCACATTTCGCTGGACGTACCCATAGATGTTATGGCTTATGGCGCTTACCAGCGAGGTTATCAGCGCCGGTATTTATTAGTAATGTGTTCTTTCCCACAATCAAGTTCTTGCACATACTTGTATATGAAATTTTGCACACATGTAAAAAACACCAACTTTTCGGTTTGTAGGCCCTAATTTATTTTGATATCCGTTAATTGGTTAAAATTAAAATAAATATCTCGTAATTGGTTGAAAAAACAAAACGGTCGTCAATAGATCTGATCAAACTTATATTTTGCAGTTTCTTCTTTCGTCACTCATCAGAAATTGTAACATGATATCATATTGTACAAAAAAGGTAGACAACGAAGTATGATAGTACCTACAGGATAGAAATAATTTTTGTGTCACCAAAGTCAAGGCCAAGGCCCAATTAATTTAATTGTCAAGACACTTAGCCAACAAAGTTTCATGCATGGTGACTTTAATGCATGTTGATAGTTTAGCTGCTGCTGTGATCAAAGATTTAAAGAATGAAGGAATTCAAAACAAGACAGAAATGCATCAGGTCTGGCTGGCTTCATGCCAAGGCTTGGTTGTCTAATAAATTGACAGTGTGTGGCTAGGGGCTTAGCTTAATAAAAAATAAATGTTTAGCTTACTTCTCTGCAAAGAGGCTGTATTCACCCAGTAGTTCAGTGATTCGAATCCCGTTTCTGGTGGCCTTTGACGAGTAAGCAGGGCCAATTCCTTTCTTTGTAGTGCCCAACGACTTCTTTCCTTTCTCAAGCTCTTGCAAGCCATCCACTTGCTGAAAGTTTATGCCTGCTCATTAATTCCACCCTTCCAAATAATATAGTTAATCAAAGATGAAACAAACTACAATAAACAATTTCAGTTTCAGTTTTCCTACAATGTGGACAGATCTCTTTTAAATTACCTAATAGACAAAAAGTAATTGACACATGTCTTATTCCGTATCTGTTCCATATCTGTTGTCAGGAGTTCTTGCATTAGTCGTTGTAGGTAAGTGAATTAGTTGTAGGTAAGTGAATTAGTTGTGAACCAAGTCCAGTTAGCATACCTACTGCTTTTTTCCCTTGAAATTCATAAAAATGGATGCTAACCTGGTGAAAGTCAAAAACAATGTGTGCTCGATCAGATATAAGAAGCCTCTCCTGCCAGTTGGTGAGACCTTTTGCTTCATTTTTCTCAAGTTCTTCGAACAATCCCGGCAGGTGAATTACAACACCATTTCCTGTGAAATAAACAATTTCATTTAATTTCAGACCAGTAAAAGCCTAAAATATCTAGACTGTGCAGATAATTTACAAGACGGTCTTTGTAGTAGAAATGTTATCTGTTGTGTTCTTGTCTCTCTGACCTTGTCAGATGTTGGCCGCAAAGATGTCCATTAGAAACCTATTGATTTTATACAACACATTTATATGCAGTTAGTGTCAACATTGCTCCGCAATAGGTAAGTAAGTATAATTTAGTGTTCCATTGGTGAAAGCAAACGTACGTTGTTGTTTTGCTGCTACTGTAGACCAGCTTTGTCTTACCGATGATTGACTTGCATTTTGGATTGATGATGCCACTGGGTAATAGATGGAAGTCATATTCTTGCTCGCCTACGACGACAGTGTGCCCTGCATTGTTGCCACCCTTGGGAAGAAATTGGAGTTAAGGGAAATACCAGACAATCTACTAACCAACTAATATGTGAAGTTAGTTGGGAGAGAATAATTTAATAATAAATAAAGTTTCAAATATGTCACCCTTACAATCTCAGAAAGAACCTGTTGCATTTTCTAACAAAAGTGAATGGCAATTTAAGAGAACTATAAAAACCTAAAGACTGGAAAACTTAACAATTTTAATTTTAAATTTTATCATAAGAAATAATTATCAACACGAGCAAGACATTAAACTGACTAATCTTGTGAATTTAGTAGGTACTAGGTAGTTAATCTTGATAATCCACATTTCCTGTGTGGCCGGTTGTGCGTTCAATGAATTCATCGACTTTGTATTATTTTAATCAGTGATTTGATGAACTGAGGAGGCCAAGGTCTTATTTACTACATTCAAGTCGTAATTTACTACATGCCACATGTCTCGATATTCCCAGATCGAGCGAAGATAGTGATCTATGCCATGGACGTAAATCCCACAGACCTTGTAAACTAATGTGCAAAGATAGGTACTGATTGTGAATCCCGCCAAGGCATAACCTATAATTGGCCTCCGGTATCAGAAACTTCAAATTAAATAGTTGGGTCCCACAATATTTATCTGCCTATTTTGAAAAAAAAAATAACAAAAAGAACACGAGAAAGGGAAAGATATAAACTGAAAATTAATATCCTACTCAAGCAGTCGAACGCGTCACATAACATGATAATCTAGACATTCCAGAGCTCAACAAGGGGAAAGAAAACGTGCTGTTGGGACCAACTTACTTGACACCGGCACACGATGTCAGCATCGATCGCCAACATGTCGACAACTTTGCCCTTTCCTTCATCGCCCCACTGAGCTCCTAAAACCACTGTCACTTTAGAAGTGCTATCCTTTCTCGTTCTAGTCCTCGGCTTTTTAGCACCAACACCATTTACACAGCTTTCCTCCATGATGGATCAAGAACTTGTGAAGGACGATGGACGGACGGGACGACGGGACGGGCGGACGAACCGGAGACGGAAAAGGAACTCACGTGACATCCCACTCCCACCGCCATACATTTGATTGGTAGATGTAACTTGGCGCGTGTAATTTAAAGAACTTACAGACGTGCACAAGTTATTCACGACTAACGTAAAGCGTCGATAAAAGTGTGAATTCCGATTCTCACCAAAGATCTACTAAAAATGGAGCATAACTTCACAAGTGATGGAAAGCCTGGTAAAGCAAGCTTACTTAGGTATGTAATCTTAGTTTTGTAAAAAAAATTGGCCTGATATTTGGCAGTAGATGCCAAAGGACGACGACGACAGACAGACAAAAAACACAGGGATGCAGTGGGACCAGGGTGGGCCAGGGCGGTGCCCTGGCTTCGTTTTGGGAACGAATATATTTATATTTAAAATTATATTAAATATATTTATATATTTATATTTTATATAAAGTATACCCAGCCCCAGCGCACCGGCGACTGATTGGTGTGTCTTGGTCACGTGGTCGATGGTTGAATGATCACCTCGGTCGCGAAACTGAAACTTATCTGTCAAAACATCTCAACCCATCACGGTCAAAGATAAATAAGTTAAGTTATCCACGGAGGAAACGAAGATGATACGTATTAAATGTGCATCTTAAAGTGTTTTTAATGCTCTGCGTATTGTCTTTCTCAATAGCCCATTAGTATAGTTGCTTCCATAGAAGACTAACAAGTTGGACACTTTTTAACCTCACAATCGTCAGTGTCAGTTCACACCACACTTTCAGTGACTGACATTTACTATTTTGCAAATTGCGGGTGAATAATCTTAACACATGTAGATGAGTGACACAATCTATTTGTGTCAGAGTTATGCATTATGTCACAATGTCAACGTTTCTTCGCACCAATAAATAGTTTGCAGCTTACGTTGAACTTTAGAAGATAGCGCCATAGATTTCTTCAATAATAGTTAGTAATAACGAAAGGATAGTAAAACGATATGAATAGGATTGCAGGTCTCAATATGGACAGACATCAATCAAAGGATTTTCTCTCATTATACATTTCGAAGAATTTTTCTTAGTGCGTGGCTGTTGAGATGGTGTTGAGATCTGGGTTGAGATGTTTTGACAGATAACTTTCAGTTTCGCAACCTATGTGATCATTTAATTAAGACCACGTGACCAAGACACACCAATCAGTCGACGGTGCGCTGGGGCTGGGTATACTTTGGAAATACGCGAACCGGACAGGGTGGGCCCTGCCATCTTTTCCAAAATCAAAAAAAATCATCAATTGTTTACGATTTCATTCTTAAAATATCAAATAAATTGCATATTAACTTTTGTTACACTAGAGATTTTTTAAATCAATTTCAGAACTTGGTTCCAAATGCGTAAAATAATCACAAAAATTATAAAATAGCGAAATTTTCAAAAATTCACGCCGGGGCAAAATTGGGGTGTCTGCCCCCCCCCCCCCCTCTCCACCCGGGACGTGAACGCTAAATTATCGGCGCCCTGGCACTTATTTTCCTAGAACTGCACCCTGAAAAAACAGAGATTTTCTATTAACCAATCACAAGTCAGCTGCGAGGAGTGGTTTCTGGACTTGTGATTGGTTTAGAGAAAAAAAACGTAAAACGCTTTCTGCTTTACGCGATTTGTGTGAAACTATACTATTTTAAAACTATAAAATACTATAAAACTAGTATTTTAAAACTAAGAAACTATACAACTAGTTTCGCGTTTTGCGTTTCGCGTTTTTTATTTTTTTATAACGCCTAGAAGAGGCCGTCGAAAACAGAATGTTGATATACATTTATTATTTTTGTAAGTAACAATTTGGGTGTTATTAGATATGATTAGATGGAATAATATGCACAGGTAAGAAATGATTAACATTATAGTCTTATTTTGCAGTTATTTTATAGTTTATTTTATAGTTTACGTATAGTGACGTCATTTTCGCCACGCGCGGTACTGAAAATACCTCCCGACAATCGAGATAAGGTGGCTTAAAAATAAAACGTGTGCGGCAAAATTTTCGGTGGTTTTGATGGGTTAATAAAAAAACGCGAAACGCAAAACGCGAAACGCGTGTTATGTGAAAGCGGCTTATAAGTTTTAAGTGGAGACGCTCGAACCGCTCGCTTGATAATATTGTTGTTATTTTGATCTTTTTCTTTGTCATCTATCCAGTTATGTATTTCCACAATGATGTGTATAGTGTTGAAAATTCCAATAATGTTCAAGAATCTGTAAATATTTGTAAACTTGAATATTTGTAAACTCGAGTAGGTACCAACCTATACTGATGACACAGTACGTCTACGGGATGATAAATACACCAAACCAAATCAAGCGATAGAGTTTTGCTCAATTTTATGACTAACTTTCAAATGAATAAAAAATTCAATTCTTAATTTTGATAAACAAAATAACAAAGAAAGGGTTTATGTACCTGTTGCATATTAAACTTATTTTAATAAAGCACAAAATTAAACTTTTTTATGAATGGGAAACCTAGGAATATAGCTCTCTGAATATTGATTGAAATGTATTATATATTAGGTGGGGAAACAGATTACATGGAAATAAACGACTCTGATCATAAAAATGACGTCGATGTATTCTATCTTTATTATTTTAATATACTGTGTCGCAAAAATTCCCCTGTTTTTGAGAGGTCACTCCGACAAAACTATAAAAGAAAAAGAGCTGAAACTTTAACACATTGTAGAAAACATATACAAATTTAAAGTGTGAAATTTTCACACTATTTTTATTACAGTAAAAAAAGTTTACAGGAAAAACAGTTCAAATGACTGCAAACACAAATAAAAGATACGTGGTCACTAATTTCGCTATCACTAATTCAGAAATCTATTACAATGGAATCATCGTTAATTGCATGAATAGGCCACCAGGAAAGGGTGGACCAAACAACATAAATTTACCTAATTCCCATGAAGTAACTCCAAATCAATTCTTCAAACAAGTCAATTTATCTGGTGTAACTATTTTGTTTTGTAAACTGTAACTTCATACATTTCTAACTATTTTCCTATTAGTGCAGGTTCAAGTGTAGAAAAAATGCTTTCCGCTCGATTGGAGTGCCGAAATTGATTTTTTCATAATTATCGATTGTTTACATCATTCTTAATATTACCTGAGGTGCCTTCAATTTTTTTGGTAGCCATCTTGGAAAATATGGCAGAAAACGTAAATTTTACAAATTATTTAATTGTTGGTAGAGGAAAGGTTGAAAAATTATGATATAATTCACTAAAACTAACTCAAATATGGGGACTTAAAAACTTGCATACATAATACATTTTGGTATGTTGTAAAAAATTGGTAAAATTTCTGTACCCTACTACCTTTTATAATTTCGATATAGTGACCTCTCAAGCATGTTTTTCTTTTGCGACCCTCGGTATAATAATAAAATATTTTATGTTATATTATATTATAATGTATCTTATATTCTGATTGGTTCATGGGTCGATTTATCGTAATTTGGCCAGTTTGACACTGAGAGGACTTCGTCCAAACATTGACTATCAAATTCTGGGCCAAACCTATAGGCAATAATTGAAAAACAATGCCTTTTTTAAAATGAAAATTGTAGTATTCATATAGTTTGCACATGATGTCATCTCATGTTGCCTGCCATCATATTGATGGCACGCAAAATAGCTGTGATGCTCTGCTTTTTGACGATATTTTATAGGGTAGTACCTGAGAAATTGTATAGACTCCAGAGATATCTTTAGTGCAAAGAGGAATCACTCACTACAAAAATACATCGATTTACTTCTAAAGTTATGAATTTGACCCGTAAACGTGCCAACAAAATGTCCGTCCTCAGGTGGAAAATTCAATAATTTTGCATTGCTACTATAAACAAAAGAAGTTCGTGCAAGCTATGAATTGTCAAATCGGTCAAAATTTGTGTTTAAATTGCGTTAAATTGCACTAAAATCAATAGAGAAATACAAAAGTTTTTTGGACTTGCGCGTGTTGTAAGTTGCACCCAAATCGGAACTGACGTTATATTATTTTCCTACCACAAAAATCCCCAGCACACAACTTGACCTATGACTAATTGAAAAAAGTGTCTGCTGGAGGAAGTGCAGGAAGGGGGGGGGGGGGGGGCAAATCTGAACGTTTGTATTTTTATTTGTATTTACTGCTGTAAGGTTTACAATACATATCATTATTTACAATGTCAAACAATATATACATTTTGGCTTTGCAAGTTTTGTTGAAATGATTTTTAACACCAAAATCATTTTGAAAATCATTTTGAAATCATTTTGTTGAAAGTTGCAAGTTGTTATGCCACTGTGTGGACTGGGCTTTATTATGACTGGGTGTTATTATATCCTCTTGCATTTCATATTTGTATAATATTCCCGTGATGATGAGCCAGATATTTTTATAAGGTTTACATTATATTTTTAAATGAGATAAAATTAAGTGGGTGTTATTATAGGATAATTCATTGAATATCGTTGCTTGCGGCATAGCTAATGATGCAACCATTCAAATAGATAACGTTAGTGTGAAGGAAGTGATAATCAACATAAAATTCTATATTCAACTCTATACGAGCGCAATTACAAAAAAATGTCACATATTATGTGACATAATAAACATTGTTTTAAGACCGCTTTGTCATTAGACCGCTCAATGATGTGCCGCCTGGCCAATGATTGGTTATCTGGCTTGAACTTCGATGGTGATTGGTCAGTCGAGTGGGGTGAACCTTATCGTGGTACAGCGCACATGTGTAGGCGATTTATTTGACATATCGATGGGGTATGATTATATAAATGCTATGAATCATTCCGAGGATACATTTCTGCACGCAAGAATCTCTGCACGCGCACGGGAACTGGGAACCGCAAGTAGCATCCTGGACTAACATACCATATTGATATATTTCATTAATCATTACATTTAACACATTTCATTATCGATATTCAAACATATATTTTTTGTATCAATAGATTTGAACAAATAGCTTTTTTTTCGGTTAGACCAGCGGTTAGACAGATGGACTACTAAATGAGAACAAAATTGAAAACATTGCTAACAAACTTGTGCTATTTTCAAAGTTAGGAACACAAATCGAAGTGATTAAATTTTATGTAATTGAAAATTCATTATAAGCAAGTACAAAAACGCACTTATACAAACTAATACTAATACAAAAAAAGACTAATGCAAGTTACAATTATTTCTATATAGTTGAAGAAATGTTGGAATTGGAAGATGTAATAGGTAATTGAGCGAGCGACTCTTTTTGACTCTTTTGGCATGGACGCCCGTGCTTTTTTTTCGGATCAGCCCAGATTAGAAAATCAATATTAAATATCATAAATCCCCAATCATTTCGTTCATTGTATGCATAAAATTATAGGTGAGAAAACACACATTTATTTATTTTTTATGTTGCTCTATGAATGTTATTGACATTGTCCACCAAATAGGTGTAGGTAATTGTGAAATAATAAAAATCCGTAATAATTTATACCGACAATACTGACTCCACTAAAGCTCTCAGTTTCTAGAAGATTCTCTCGGGAATGAGATAGTAGGTGTGAGCTGTTGTTTTCACGTGGAACTGGGCGATGTCTTCATGTCACAAGACAAAGACAAGAATAGGTTACCAATGTTCGCGCTGCAACTATAAATATATTAGATGCGGCCTCCTGACGTCACCGCTCTACATTTTAAATTTATCTGCAGACAAAATGATTTATAATAGTATTTTTAATTTTGGTGGAATGCATTTTGTTTTGAATTTTGTCCGGTTACGGATAGGTTACTCTCGTCATATGTCTACTGTAAAGAGCCGTTTTACGTTCGAATATTTGATTTACTAAGAATCTCTGTGTGCATGCAAATTAATATTCGTGTAAAAGTTGCTGCTCTTGGATAGATATTGGAAATAGCAAGGAAGGCAATATGCGTCAAAGGGGCAGTGATAATTTTTTTAAATTTCGTTGAATAAATTTGACAATTATTTAAAACAAAATTATAAAATGTCAATAAGTTCTTGATGAATTTGTCTGAAAATTGTCAACAACTCCTAAAATGTTGGTCCCAATGACGATGCAAAATTTGAATTCAATGGTAAAACGGTTGCATTTTTAATTTTCAACCATTGCAAAGGTTGAAAATCACAATGTTCCGATAATGTTCAAATTTTACGTGGTGATCAAGGCCAACAATTATCTCACATTCTAAATATTTTCAGCCCATCGGTCAATAATTTACAGACTTGTTGTCGCATTTGGAGAATCAAAATGGCTGTCAAAAGATTGATCGAAATTTACGAAATTCATGGTACTACCTACATGAATTAATTGAACTGTTATTCAATTCGAAAATCAGTAATAAAAGCCAAGAGCCAAATAAAATAAAAGCCAGTGATAAAATCAGTCTTGAAAATCACAAATATCTATATTTTAGGCAACTTATACTACGTCTGTGTACGACTGGTAGTCGCGATAGGGGGTAAGTGGAGTTGATAATGAGTTGACTATACATACCTAATTAGTTTTGCACATTGCACATTGCAGTATATCTAAGAATACTAGGAAAACGCTCAGTGTATCGCGTTGATGAGCGAGCACAGATACGCGCAAAATCTCCATCCCAACACAATCCACTCAAACTAACAATAAACATTACTGACTTTTATTGCATCTATATTCTCTGAAACAATTGAATAAGAGATCAACGTAGGTACCATGAATTTGGTATTTTACTGTTAAACTCTTCTGAGACCGATTTCAAACTAAGAAATTGTCAATAAGTCTGTAATTATTTGACTGATTAGTGATTGGGCTTAAAATGTGTACTTGTTTAGATTATGTTGGCCTTGATCACCATGAAAAATTTCATGTTAATCGGAACATTTTGATTTTCGACATATCCGAAGATCTTTGTAGGATTTGACTTGAGACAATGATGGTCGCAATGACTTGGCAAAGTTTCGGAATATATATTTTTTTTTAATTTGAACCAATGGGGAAATAGGTGAATGTTGAGATTATATTTTGTTTATATACATAATAGCCTCAAAGAGCATTGTGAAATTTTATTATATTTTTTAATTCATATATTTCCCATAATTAATTTATTAGTTTTCGACATTTCATTCCTCTGCAAAAACAAGCTGTACGTCACACACCGTGTTCCCTGTGTTACGAGATGCATAGAACCGGCTCTGGCTAACATTATCCATACGGCCCGACTCGGCGTGTGACGTCAAATTGTGTTTCATGGACAGCTTACAATCTACCAAACTTTGTAAATTCGTTCCTTGAAAACTATTCATCACACAATAAAAATAATACCACATCTGTCTTCAACAACATCTCAACTTTCATAAAATATTTATTATTGTAAAATCTAAACTTCACTTCACATCCCTATTAGCTTTAGCGGATTTCAAAGTTGTATTCAACGTCCAGAGATGATCCGTGTATGTGTGCAAATTTTAGTTCAATCGAAGAATAAATGGGACCTGTACATCGTAGTAACAGAGAAAAAACAGCTATAGGTCAGAGTGCCAAAAAGCCAAAAGGAGTGCTCGTCAATGACGGCTATATAACATGGAACTACCTATTCAATCTTACAGAAAAGAAATAATTAATGGAGTAATATGTTGTAGGGAGAATCCATTTGATATTCTTGTCACTTTTTCAGTGTTTGTGTTTGTTGCAATGGCGCAGATCACAAAACTTAAAATTAGCTGGGCATTGCTGAAATGTGTAGGTATATCCAGAGGACAGGTTACATAAATATCCTGTAAAAACGATGTAAAGAGGGAACAAATAAGTTCAGTTTAATTTAATAGTGCATGAGCAATCGACTTTGCTTCTAATTTTGTGCTAATTTTTGCTTGCAGCTGATTGACAAAATTAATTAAATTTTTTATCATGATTATAAAGACAAACATAGGGCCAATTTTCCTATGCTTTGCTATATTTTAAACAATTGATTAGAACTTTTGCCAAACCAATGGCATTGAGAGTGAGTAGGTATTCAACGTTCAATGCTCAGTTCAATGCTCAGATTTCATAGCTCTGTTCAATTCCAGATATTGCACAGTTATTAAAATCGTATTCAAAATTGAGCTTAATACTATGGCTTGACAGTAGATTACAAGGTCGTCATTCTTACAGTGAATGGTATTTTTAATAGTTTACATTCTACTCGTCTCTTCAAAAATCCACAGTACGCAGCTGGATTGCCTGAAAATTTATTGAAAATTGTCATAAAGTATTTAAAAATTCGCATAAAAATATGCGTATTTTTAAAGATGTTTACGACACATATACGCCAAGCCTGGGCAAGCTACTGCCCGCGACGACTTTGCTGCAACTTTCCGTTAATAGATAAGGCGGTTACAATAAAAAAAAACAATACCAGAAGAAGCAGACAGCTGGCTGAAATACTTTTTCTGCACATGGGAATAAGTAGCAAGGTTTGGAAGAGAAAATTTGCACAATTTTATTTCATTTACAAATGGTGGCATATGTGGGATTTCATTTTTTTTTTTTTTTTAATTGGGATTGAAAGGATTTTTTAAATACTGAACGCAATGAGTCTCAAAATTGCACAAAAACTTATGTCTGTTGTAGAAAATTATCTCGGGGACTTCGTCCCCTACCCCCTCGTTTCAGGGATACTTTTTAATAAATATTTTAATGTATTGCTCCCCAAATTTATTCCGAGATCCATAGGTTTACAGCCTTGCATATAACAAGCAATTGCTAGGGCAATAGTATACTAGTGTTCACTGCAAATCAAAAGGAAGATAAAAATTGGTTCGAAAACGAATAAAAGTGCCCCAAAATCAATTAAGAAATAACAAATATTTCCAATTTTTTTTAACTCGTGTCACTATGGGGACCTCTCCGCGACCCCCATTGTCTTCGTCGAGGTCTTAAAGAAGACAATGGGGGTCGTTAACCCACATGCTAAATAAAAAAGACAGATTCAGCTCCGAAATACCAATTTTTGGCTCTTCGGCACATTGAATTTTACCACATGTGGTACCACATGCCATTTACCGCATGTGGTACCACATGCCATTTACCACATGGGCTCCGAAAAATGGGTCTGTTGGAGCTAAAATCCGTATTTTTTTTATTAAGCAAGCGCACCTCCTCTTCGAATAAAAAACAATATCCTGCGGGATGGGGGGGGGGGGGGGGGGGAGAAAATCACTCTGGTTCTGAAAGAACTGAATTACAGATGAAGGGTACAGGGAAAGTACGCTATAAATCACATTCGGATAAAAATGAGATAAACGAAGTTTTATGTTCAAACTTGTATCTACCTTCCATACAAATCGATATTTCATTTGCGTTTTTCAAGATTTTGAGGTAATATTTTCTAAAAACCGAGGGTATTCTGAAAGCTCATAAAAATCACTGCAAGATGACACCTCAACTCATTTTTTCAAAAACTTTACTAATAGCGTTCTTTCCCTGTACCCCTTCAGATCTATATTGTGTTGTGACTTACGTACTTTGCAAAAACTCTCTTTTTTGACAATCCTTTCTATACTCTTGTGTATAAAATACCCATAAAAAACACTCCGTGTAAAAACACCAGCCAAGTCTCTTCAACTATAAAAAATATAAGAAATCTAAAAAATCAGCACTGAAAAGTAGTGATATCAAAAAATGGGCCAAGTCAAAACTTAATTTTAAAAACCAAAATATACTTGGCGCATCGTGTACATATAAATAGTATAGAATATGCCAAAAATCAAATTTACGTGAATATATATAATATACCTACAATACTTTTAAAAACGATGCGCCAAGTATATTTTGGTTTTTAAAATTAAGTTTTGACTTGGCCCATTTTTTGATATCACTACTTTTCAGTGCTGATTTTTTAGATTTCTTCTATTTTTTTATAGTTGAAGAGACTTGGCTGGTGTTTTTACACGGAGTGTTTTTTATGGGGATATCACTAATTTTTTTAGTTTATTTACACAACTTGTAACACACATCGGAGCAACAATGACTAATTCCTTTGAAAAAATAAGCCATTTTCAATTTGGTTAGGTATACTAAGAAAAGTTGCGTTTGGTACCAAAATATGCTTAAAGTGATATTACATAAAGAAAAGCGAAAGATTCGTTCCAATCAGTCCAGCCGTTTTCGAGATATGGCATCACTTCCGGTTTAGCAATATGGCGGCTGAAATCACTGCCACCTAGAATTTACTTATATAAATGTTTTGTATCATTATAAGCCTTCTGAATATAGTTAATGTAGTAAGAGGTGATTAAAGTCAGATTCTTAATTTTTATGACGTCATTTCCGGTTTCGGTAATAGTACACTTCTTTTTAGACTATTGATGTTCCATAAAGATGACCGTCTGAATCATTTGGCGCTAGTTTCATTCCGATCGGTCAAGCCGGTTTCGAGATATGACGTCACTTCCGGTTTCAAAATGTCGGCTTCCGGTTGGTTTTATAAAAAGGCACCTCAGACGCCAAAAGTGCACATGTGGTAAAAATTTCAGATCGATCGGTTAAGCCGTTTAGGCTGTGGCGGTGATAGCGGTGTTTCCTGATATCATCATCATCATCATCATCATCATCTGAAGAAGAAGAAGAAGAAGAAGAAGATGAAAGTGATGTAATTTCACGATTTTCAAGGCCCTCTAGCTCGCAAATGGTATAACCTATTGTTGGCTCACTTGGAATATTTGGTAGGGGGGTCCATAGCTCCAAATTAAAATATTTCTCAACAATGTGATATTTCCCATTTTTGAGATCCAGTAGGCCGAAAATACTATGTTGTTGCTTACAGTAAAAGTGTTTGGTCTGCTCCTCAGATTATTAGGCATTTACAGTATGTTGAGTGATTGTGAGCGTACAGTACGACTTGGCTGGGTGGAGCGACCGCTCCACTAGATAAGATAATAATACTGGTCTTCTTCACCATGTCAAATTTGAATTTTATCGGAGTATTTTATTTTCGACCCAGCGGAAGGTTTTTCAAAATGTTTGTAAGTTTGTAAGCTTGTAAGTTTTGAGACAATGTTGGTAGCAATGACTTAACAAAATTTCAAATTGATCAGACCTTCCAATCGGAAGATTTCTTAAATTTTATCCAATCATCGGATTTCAAACAAATTATGGTCTGCAACTCCCAGAGATGGTCCGCGATGTACCAGAGATGGTACATGCAAAATTTTAGCTCGAACAGAGGTCCGTACCTAAAGAGCCAAGAGGAGTTGCTCGCTTCACTCGCTCAATTATATGTATTGTTTTTTTTAAATCCTCGACAGTAAACGATTGAAAATAATCAGTAATTTTACCCTCACGTCTGTCACATTGTGTAACCCATCAAATTGATAGATAAGATCCAGTTTTAAAATGCACATGATTTCTTCTATGTCTAATCCACAATATTTAAATCGGTGATGCTCAACTCAAGTAAGTTTTAAGAGCAATGTATCCCCAAAATTGTGATATAGATTTGAGATTTGATAATGATTTTGACGTGAATTTCATTTTGTAAAAGCCAGCAAAATCTTCTATACAATTCGCAACACTTTGTGGTACCTACCTAACCAGATCTGAAATAGAGACTTTTTTTAAAGTAATGATCCAAGTCTCTTCTTCAAGAAGTAGGCACTTACATAGGCAAATAAAAATAAAAATGGGCAAATAAATAAAATAAAGCAAATAAAAATGGGTTCAGCAAAATGAAAAATTACTTTTAAAAATAAAAAATTACGTGTCGTTTTCTAGAACACAGAATGTCATGTTGCGATTCCTGAGCAAAATATATTTTTTACTCCTTTTCCACCTCTTTTTCAGCCCTGATTTTTTTTCTAACAAATGAGACTTGGCTGTTGTTTTCAAGTGGAGTGTTTTATAAGAGTAAATATAAAGAGCAGTATATTTTAATTTTTGAAAGTGCTGGTTTATAATATTGTAGAGCATGGATTCAACACTTACACAAGAGAAATATTTAAACACGGAGCTCAGTGAGTGTGATAAAATAATCTGGTTAGTGGTTCTGATAGATTGTTCACTGAAAATGTCATGTCTGATTGCCGTTTCTATTTTGTTTCGTGCTTTGATGAAATAGTCACTGGTTCGCGAAGACATTACGAAAAGCTGTGCCCTAATGTGCCCTAATCATATTTAATTCAAATTTCATAATGTGTCCACGAAGAAGGAATTTTGGGTTGTACCATCAAAAAGCAGACTATGAAGAAAATATGAAAGTTAATTATTACAAATATGATCAATAAAATAATACTTATATTTTACAAGCTAAAAATGTAGAAATTTACATATTTTAAGTTCGAATTTTGTTATGTTTCTAATTTCAATTAAGTCTTAAAACGATGTCTAGAAAAACAGCGAAGTAGATTACGAAGTCAATAATGTTAAAAGTGAGCTGTTTCTTGGCATTACGAACTCGATTTGCAATACGCATTGTTATGGTCCAGTAAATCAACTTGGATACGAGATTATGAAGAAGATTTACAGAGCGATTGCATCGACTCGAATATGGCGGGGTGGATGTCATAAATTTCTACGCCAACAATTTACCTTGAAGTCGCATTGTTTGATTATAAACCTGGCGGCTAGATTGCCAGGGGTGTTAAAAGTAAAACAACAATAATGATCAAACTTGTGTTATTTTGGTCAGTTCAACGAACATATGAAATATATTAATAGAACAATAATTGTCAAATTCCAGTGTTTACATTATGTTGTTGACTCTAGTTTGTAATTATACTCTTTGAGCTTCGGGTGTGACATATGGATTATTTCTCACGGAAACAATGTAGCCAACAAACATTCCAATTATATTTGTTTTGTAATACCAAGTTATTAGTATTGACTTTTATTGATATAAATTCAGATTTGTTTTTCCTATCCCTGGAATTTCCAGTGTATTTACAAGATGGTAACCAATCGCATTCGAGAATAATAACTTACGTATGCAGTGCAAATAAAAACAGAACTTAAATTGTTATAAATAATTCCAAGCTAATTATTTAATAATCAGAATGGCATTTCTGATCCCATACATGAATAGTGTTTAAATAAAAGATCGGGTGGAGTAATAAATACGTGCAATAAATAATCAGCTGTTTTCAGCTGATTTTTACTTTATTTACTGTGCTTTCAAGATATTGCAGTAATAGTATCTAGTGGCACTGTAGCGCTCCTCAGCCAAGTCAATGTGGTGCTACAAACAACTTTTATCACTACATCAATGTCTATGTCACTACTGGAGGCCAAGTCTTGAAACTTACGCCTTCAGGACGCAAACGCTCTAGGACGTCATAAAGTCCCATTTACTGTAAGAGTGATCGACATTGAAACATAAAGTCAAGCCACTTATTTGATTGTCATCCAGCAATCTATTGGAAACAATTTATTAATATTATAATTATTATTACAGATGTTATTTAGTCATAAAACCTTATTCAAAATTAAGATAAACAGTTAACAGTAGATTTCAAGGTCGTCATTCTTACAGTAAATGGGACTTTATGACGTCCGAGAGCGTTTGCGTCCTGAAAGCGTAAGTTTCAAGACTTGGCCTCCAGGAATAGACATTGTAAAGCCTTCACTGGTCACTACTCAACTTGCATGATCAAAATATGGCGTTTTGTCGGGTTGTCAGTCTGACAAAATTACACCACCTTTATTCTGATTCTGATTACTTATAAGATTCTGATGGATATTTCAAGGAATCTCCGCGAATCTGGATTCAGAGACTATAAACTATATAAATTGGCCTTGGAAAACAACAGACAACATGCGTCAAAAGAGCAGTAATAATTATTTGTATTTGAGATGTCTAGAAAAATATGTCTGTAAAATGTCAATTGAAGTTCTCGTCAAATTAGTTTGAATTTTTTTGAAAACTTCTTAAATGTAATTCCAATGACAATACATTACATTTTCATACGATGATGTGCCATGTTTGGGAGTCTACAAATCGTATTCGAAGTAGCGCGTTGACTTGGTTCCCTCTTAGTTTCACCTTTTCAGGGCTAAATGTTTATTTGACGCAGTTTTTACAAGGAGTGTTTTTATGGGGACGCAAGGGATACAGATGTTTGAATGGTTATTAGGATTGTTGCAAAATATTTTTAGGGTGGGATTTCAGTCAAAAGCTCAACGTTGGCATTATTGCTCTAAGTGCAACTAACATTTCTTAATTGTAGGATTAAGTATTCAAACACATTGGGCTTTGATTGCATACACTGTTAAATTCTTGTGTAATTTTGTTTCAGATTGGATCAGAGAAGATTCTAGAGCATTGCTTCAAGCAGACGTTTCGTTCCCCCCCCCCCTCCCTTACCGTTCTGACGTCAGTGACTTCATCCCAGGATTTCACATCCATCCCTCCAGTGAAACAACAAATCCGCCTTATGCCAACAGATTACATTTCTTTCCTTCAAGGAAATTGTGTCATGAATGATCGATGCAAAGACGTCAAATTTATGCAGAAATGATATTAAAATTTGATTGATTTGCTGATGTTTCGTTGATCTTTTTCTTAACTTAAATATACCTGGCTGGATATTATAAAAGCTTCAGTTGACGGAACTTTATTTGAATTTGGATTGATCCATGCACGTTGGAATTGTTTGCATCCCATCAAACTGCAATAATTCATCTGGCATGCATAAGCGTGACCGAGAGTAAGAAACTATGCAATAATGCATATTATTTCAAAGTTTATTTCGTACATGCGATGCAATAATTCAAAGCAATGAAGGTACAAACAAGTGACATGACTCCCAAACATTCATTCTTCTGCCGGTACCAATTGGTGACACGCGTGCATGGAACAATCTGAATTCTGACCGTATCGTTGATAATCTGTGAAATACGTCTACGTAAGCTTTGCATTTTCCTTTGTGACGTAGGTATTCGGATGCGGGGGCCGTCGAAACGAAGTATTGGCTGTATACGACGCTGCGTGCAACAAGGAGCTGTGCATCCCATACAGTGTCACTCTTTATGCTAACAAAACAGAGTGAGTTTTCAAAATAATGATGGTCTTGAGTTGTAATTGAGTTACTTACATATTCTAAAGGATTATGTATGCGTTGGAAGCGCGCCAATTTTGTATACCCATTTAGGGTAAATTTTAGAAGTAGGTCACTTTCAGCAGCATTTACAGGAGGGTTAATAAAAAATATACGAATTTCCTGTAGTAATTTCTTTCGTAAAAATAGTTTATCAACAAATCATAAAACGGTATTTGAAACGAAACGGTTTGGCTGCTGGTCTGGTTCCTTGACAATCAATCCTTGTTATTATCAATGAAATCAGAGATCACCTATTAGAGGTAGATGATGATGGATGGTGGGTGCCATCACATTTTTTCAGCAAATCCATTTCTTTCAAATACCGTTTTATCATTTGTTGGTACACCCACTGACACAGTATCTGTGAGTTTTTAGTATATGACCGGTGAATTCTCGTCTATTCCATTGATCCATTGATACATAGCAGTATAGTTAAATGCTTTTTTTCGTCAATCAATTAAAACGTGAAAAACGCTGTCTGAGTAACGTTCACCACCATTTCTATTTGTTTCTTTCCAGACTTCCGAATTAATTCATGAGGGAAGAGTCAAGACTACACATCGACACATCTTTTCTCTACAATTCCACTCTTGCATGTTTGTAATCATTAATTTTGTGATACAGAAGAACTCATGATTTCATAAGTTGACATTGATTTTAGAAATCAACAAATCATCTAAGTTTCATTCATTCTTCCTCTACAATTGTACGGACTATACTGAAACATTTTAAAGCATTGGTTGTGAAATTCATGTAAAATAATCATAAATTAATTATGTCTTCTTTAAATTAAAACATGTACGATTTGCTTAGAATTTCCTTATACAAAGTTCCTAAAATAACAAAAAACTAATAGCGATGCTACCGGATCAATAATGTTCAGAATTAATGGAGTTATGCACGAATTATATTAAATTGGCCAGAGTTTTTGATAAATTGGTTCAATTAACGTGTGGGGACATCTCCTAGTGAACCGTATTCTCAGAATGGCACGACACGTCAAACTTTGAGATGGAGCAACGTCGCTATATATAACTCAATAATTACCCTCATTGTTAGGTTTGTACCATGCATCTTATGACATTCTATTGAACGTAATCTTAGTCTAGGGCAAAACAAGAGGGACAATTAATTTAACAAAGATCAGAAAAGCTATTAGGTAAGTCCCAAGTTCATTTACGAACAGTTTTGTATTAATTAAACTAATTAAAAGTCGTTTTAGACAACGCAAAGACAAGACACTTGGCGTCAGAATTGTAAGTGACAGCGAATCATGCATTTGTGTCGTGATCTGAACGAATAATTCATATTTTGTAGGTACATAATTGCAGTTTTAAACAAATACATACTAATTGTTTTAACATTATGGTGGTATTCCTCTAGAATTATGGATACTTGGCAAAAGTTAAAACGGTATTTATTGGAAAGAAACGGATGGTTGCTGGTCAGATTTCTTGACCATCATATTATCCTTGTTATTATCAATGAAATCAGAACTCGCCCATTAGAGTTTAGATTGAAGACAAATTAGTATAGACTTCTTTGGATGATAACTTTTTCAGCTAATCAAATTCTTTTGAATTCTGTTTTTACTTGTGCCTATAGTGTACGTTTACTCGCGATTAGGCAATTAGTAAAACTTTCAAAATTAATCAATTGAAATATTTTTCTCGTGGCATATTACTTATTAATTTGAACACGTGGTTTATGAACATTGTTTTACTGCAAATGTGTCGAAGAGGAAACAGACTCGCTATCGCTATCAGTAACTAGTAACCTATTAATTAATCAGTATCTACGATTAAAACCCCTGCATTTTTCAGAAACTTGAAGTACCTACCTATATGTTTCCTCATGTCGGCAATATTTGAAGCTATGTAAAATATTCATTCCAAATAAGTACTTATTCGTTTTTTATGCATTCACGTATCTATACGAACTGATAATAAGGCATCAAGAATATCTCATCAACTTCCTCTTCATAATCATCCGTGCCTCGGTAGCCTAATTGCAAAAGAGTGCAACATTGAATAACGTGTAAAAATACATGCCACTCCACTGTAACAGTAACATCTCAGTTCATTTTAATCTCTACTGGCTCACACATAATTAATAATTAAATCAAATTAAGTACACAACACTAAAACAAGCAGCTTCATAATCACAACACAAACACTCAATAATGGCGTACGAACACGTCATTAGTTAAGTACGGTAACAAATCAGCTTCGTTAAGTTATTGTAGAGCCCGATCCATTAATACCCAATATGACGGTGTTGCTAATGCCGCCGAGCAATGCGATACAAGGTGAGGTGTTGTTGATACAGAGATGCGAGTCTGCGGAGATGGGCATTGTTCCCAGACAGTCGACTAGCACTGTGCATCCAGAGAGGAGCAGGAAGATGATCTTCCTCTTGTTGCTCCTCTTACCAGCCTCGGGGTTTGCTGAAGAGAAGTAAGTACTATAGGATGCATTAGCAATCACAAAATTTTTGGTTTGAATCCAGTCTCCAGTCATAATCTTGCACCCTATATTTCGCAGCTCAGCTCTGTAGGACCTTACCAGAGAAGGCCGGATAGCCATTTATCGTGTTTGAGTTGAACACTTTTCGAGTGATGAAATCAAAATCAATATTAGACTGAATTAAATCCACGTACAGTTATGATCAAGTATTCTCTTTCAAAATTAATGATGTCACAATTACAAACTAGTGTTTTATATCTCCTAAAGAATCAGTGAAATGGACTCCCGCCCTTCTATCTCTAACATACAGTGTTGTATTCCATATAATCAGAGAAAATGTGTGTTCGGTCATCTTCTTTGTAGACCGTTTCTTGTGAACTTATTTCAACTCGCAAACGGCAAAATATCAGTTATAAAATCATCGTCTCCCGTGGGTAGCATCTAATCAATGTGTCACATTCGAACAGCAGTTGTCCGGAGCCGCCGACGTCTACAAGCAGCACGGACATGCTCCTTGACGTCGCCCACCCGTGTCACACATCATCGCCTCCAGTGGGTAGCATCTAATCAATGTGTCACATTCGAACAGCAGTTGTCCGGCGCCGCCGACGTCTACAAGCAGCACGGACATGCTCCTTGACGTCGCCCACCCGTGTCACACATCATCGCCTCCAGTGGGTAGCATCTAATCAATGTGTCACATTCGAACAGCAGTTGTCCGGCGCCGCCGACGTCTACAAGCAGCACGGACATGCTCCTTGACGTCGCCCACCCGTGTCACACATCATCGCCTCCAGTGGGTAGCATCTAATCAATGTGTCACATTCGAACAGCAGTTGTCCGGCGCCGCCGACGTCTACAAGCAGCACGGACATGCTCCTGAACATCGCCTACCCGTGTCACACATCATCGCCTCCAGTGGGTAGCATCTAATCAATGTGTCACATTCGAACAGCAGTTGTCCGGCGCCGCCGACGTCTACAAGCAGCACGGACATGCTCCTGAACGTCGCCCACCCGTGTCACACATCATCGCCTCCAGTGGGTAGCATCTAATCAATGTGTCACATTCGAACAGCAGTTGTCCGGCGCCGCCGACGTCTACAAGCAGCACGGACATGCTCCTGGATATCGCCCACCCGTGTCGGTACGACCGCTTTGCTGTGCCCCCGACCAGTGACGGCGGACCCACCACAGTCTCCACACATGTCCACGTCTACTTCCTCGGCTCAATCGAGTCGCAGAGTTTGGTAAGATTTTTTGGATTCATCGACAACTTTTTGATGATATAATAATACTTCACCCAGACCGTCTTCAGGTTTCTGTAAGCATTGTAGCGATGGAGGTGCCGGGTTCACAAAACTCATTTTGAAGATATTCGAATGACTGTTTTGTTAGTGGATCGATTGCAGTCCCGATAAATATAATGACAAAACGATGAAAACGAAAAGCCTACATTTTTACAGTAGTCGAGTGCAGCGAATTATTTATCCGTATCAAAATGAATAAAATAAAAGTGGGTATCTATATACTGCGACAGTTGACACCGCACAGGGTACTACCAGCTGCCAGGTAAAAGTCCTATAGGAAAAAAATTCAGCACATAAATAAATGCTTGAATGTATGAATGTCACTGTCATGGTTCGGACTTTTAAGGCGTTCGATTCATTTCATTCATTTATAAAACAAATAATTAAATAAATAAAGTATAATTGAACATCAACAACAATCATCCCACCCAGCGTATAATATTGCGAATTAAGCGGTAGTATTAATTTTGTTTAGAACAGAAACTCTTTCACCCTCTATGTGAACTGCACACAACTGTTGCATGCATTTACCTACGCGCCAATTGTGTCAACACAAATGATAAAACAAAGTTGCCAGCAGTTTGCCGCCCACTTGTTGGTGCGGTTCCGCTGGCTCGACGAGCGCCTGGCCTACGAGAAGAGAGCCCCTGACGTGGACATGGTCACGAGCGAGAGGAAGCTGCGGGAGAGGATCTGGGCGCCGAAGATATACCTCGTCAACGAGCAGGAGTCCTTGGTTCTCGGTGCTCCTTCGCAAGATGTCATCGTCACGGTGCAGCCCAACGGCATGGTTACGCTCGCGACCAGGTAGGTGACATCGCCGTCCAGTACAGAATTCGATCCATAGCGCGAGCGATTATGCTGCTTGTTGCAGGCACTCTTGTGGATACGATTGGAGACAAAATAGGTTGACGAAATGATTTGAAATTTTTATCATGATTAGATAAAAGACAAACTTAGGGTTATCACTTGGTTTAATTGATTTGGGAAAAATGATCTATTTTCTTGTCTCGCTGGGTACCGTATGAAATTTAATTTTAAAAACGTGCCAAGTGATAACCGTAAGTTAGTTTATTATCTAATCATGATTAAAATTTGAGATCAATTGGTTAACGGGTTGTCAAAGTTACACCCACTTATGAAACAATGTTTCCCTCTCAATTTGCTAAAACGGCCGAGCGCTTGTATACCTTATAAGTTATAACAATAATATGTCTAGTCAATTATCATTTTAACTCTCTGATATATTTCACCTAAAATAATACAGAATAAAGTAAACATAATTACAAATAATATAAAATCCATGTAACTAACAATCGACCATCCCACGCAATAAAAAAATATTAATTAATATAAGGGGGGAGCTAGATTGAGTAGGTGGTGTACAATACAAACATGATTTTTGCTTTCATTAATTTCATTTGCGGTACAAAATAAGTAATATGGAAATATGCAACTCATGCGCACCGGCGGGATTTCTTCCAAGGGGGTATGGGGGCGCGCTCCCCACCCTTTCCCGCAGGACGTTCTTGATATTTTACATCTTGAAAATGAAATCAATTTTGAGACGTTTTTATTTGCTAAACATTACAAAACTTTTATTTTTCCTGACATACATGGAGAGGGGCTATGATGGTCCATGGTGTAACTTGTGCAACAATTAATTTCAATAGATTAAAAAATATATATATACTATCAAATTGATAATATTAAAAAAAATCTCCTGGGGCTTTATGGGGCGAGCTGGTGGGCTACCTTCTCCCCCCCCCCCCCCCCCGTGCGAGAGACGTTCCTACTCCCGGAATGTTTGTATTTGGTGGCACATTATAATAAAGCGCTGTCCAGGAAAAGACTGATTTGTGGAACACACATTCAGAATATCCACAATAATAAGGCTTTCAATCAAAATGAAAATACCAAGTATAATAAAATATTATGGGACCGATAAAAATATAATTACATTTTATTGTAAAAAGAACCATAAAGATAACAAAAATAATAATAATATCCAACAAAGAAATGTTCTGAACATCACCAACAATTCTGTTTTGCTTACTTCGGTGGGAAAATCTTAACAATAAGTCACACTTGCCTAATCATTTAAATAATTCCTGCACATAATAACTTCTGATTAAACAATTAATATAATTGGGACATTTCGACGCATGTTTTTATTAGGATATATTTTTATAAAAATAAATAACGAAATGTCCCAAATTCTATTAATTCTTTAGATTAAAATAGTCATAAAAGTTAAAATACGTGTATAACTTCTGTTTCATTTTCTATTCTAGGGTAAAAGTGCTAATGTTTTGTTTGATGGCTCTGTCAAAATTTCCGTTTGACAAGCAGAGATGTCCAATGGTATTTGAAAGCTGTGAGTGAACATGTAATTATAATAACTTTAAGTCTAAATATTATATTGCCTATTATGGAATATTACTGATAGCACAAAGTACTCGTAGATGCTCTTAGGCTTCCTAAAATTATCAGCAATTTTGAATAAATGGTGGAAGTGCCGGGTAATTACTTCACATGAACAATTTTGTGAAAAAAAATATGTTGTGCAAAATAGTCAATAAAGCAGGCAATAAAGTCAATAAACATCGATTATGTTATAGGGACTTACAACACAAGTCAGATGGTGCTGTCGTGGGAACCGCAAGAAGCCGTAACTGTCAACGAGCAATTGCATCTTACCGAGTATCATCTCTTGAACATGGCACCCAATTTCACGATGAACACAGATGCTCTGGGGGAAATTCACGGACCTACCACGGGATCCAAAGCATCATACTTCGGAAAATTTGGTAATTAATCTACTGTTAAAAATCTACTGTATTATGGACCTAGATATGCAATTTTCAACATTTTATTTTAGCAAAAGAGATTTATTTTCCTATTTGAAGTCTTACGAAAAATCTGATTATAATTTTTTAGTCGACCTTGTATAAACGTGGCGCGAGTACTTGATATAAATGAGTTTTCAATGTTATGTCTTTATAGTATGTACAAAACTTTTACATGGGAGGTATAGGAAAATCATTTCGAATTTGGTGTATAACTTTTAAAATAGTACACGCTGGTATTGTTTTCAAAATCTAACGGTACAAAAAATTAAAACTTAATTTATTTTAGCTTAAAAATGACAAGATTTTACTTGGCTGCCATAAGATAACATGGGGGAGGTAACTCAAATGATCTCAGAAACTAGAAATGAGAAGTGTTTAATTTTTTCAGGGATTGTGTGTTGCATGATTTTCAATAAGTACTTACACAAAAATGTATGAAGATCCACAACTTTGGACAAAATTTTTGTCTTAATAAGTTGGCGTTTATATTGCTAAAATCGATCAAAGAATTAGATAGGTAAACTAATTAGATTTCACATTTTTTGGAATTGGAGATATTTAGGAATTATTATCTCAATATTTACCTTAGTACAGACAACTCTTATTATATAAATATAATATATATTAAAGTATATGCTCGAGTATTAATGCTTTTGAATATGTTTCAGTTGGAAATTACAGCTCACTGACGGTACAGTTTCACTTGGCTCGCGAGGTTGGTCATTACATAATGGACTATTACGTGCCGAGTATATTGCTAGTCGTCGTGTCGTGGGTATCGTTCTGGCTTGATCCAAATGCCGTACCAGGGAGAGTGGCTTTAGGTACGTACCAATACCAACTCCCTATGAGACTCGAACTGGTACTATGAATAAGAAAATGAGAATAATTTGGAATTAGAATAAATAATAAAACTAACAACAACAACAAAATTTATTAACAAAGGTATACTAAAATTAATGTGAATCTTCGATAAAAAATTGTAATTCAAATTCTTGTTATCACACCTTCTTTTTCTTGTCCCACAAATATAGCTTTAAAATGTTTTTTTTTCTAGGAACCAGCACAATGTTGACATTCATCACCCTCACTCGTAACACTGGAAGTTCTCTGCCGAAAGTTTCGTACATCAAAGCAACAGAAATCTGGTTTATAGTGTGCACAGCTTTCATATTTGGCTCTTTGGTGGAGTTTGCATTCGCGAATTGCATTTGGAGAAGAAAGTAGGATATCTTACACTTTCACATAACAATTTGCCTTGCAAAAAAGAAGAGAGTGACATTATATTGTGTTTCAGGCAAAATGTGGAACTGAAAAAGGTGAACAGCAAATATATCCTGAAGTCCACGCTAACACCTCAGATGAACCGTAAACAGATTAATTCCAATATAGACCGCTGTCAATCATGGCCTACAATTATTGACAACAAAGAAGGCTCACCAAAAGATATGAAGAACTATTACATCAGTAATGTGAGTCGAAGAATATTAAGTATCCTATAAGCAAGCCCCGTTTCAAACCTGTATTGAGTAGTACCACCAATCTAACAAATCTAGTAAAATACGCTCAGGAAAATCAGTAATGATGTAATTAGTTAGTTATCATTGATTGAATGGATCGTGCTCGATTGACGATGTTGCGCGTGTTTATCACCTAGTTTCGGTGTGTGGCATTACTGATATAGTATGAAAGAATTCATTAAATTTGAATTAAAATAAGTAGGTATATAAAACCAAACACTTGAATTTGCTATTAACGAAATGAATACTATCAAATGTCTTTTATGCACCCAAGACATACACTTATTTTTTGTACTACTTGTATTTCAGAGCAACCGTAACACTCTAACAGTGAATTCGATGGACTCTATCCAGACAGACCCATATCCATCCGACCCAGCGATTGACGCTGGAAGTGGAGACATCAGCATCCCAGTACCAACACCAGGTGCCGCTCCTGCCAAGAGTTTCACCACGATGACACCACAGGAGGTGTCGGCTTGGATTGATGAGAGGAGCAGAACTGTCTTCCCAGCACTTTTTGTTATCTTCAACATTCTCTACTGGGGATTTGTCTGGATATGAGATGATTCTGGTGATCACAGGTTTCAGCAATGAGTCGTAAACCAAATGTCTTTTTAGGGTGGATTTAACATTTTCCATCTTCCAGCAAGATTTAACGAATGCACCACTTAAAATAATCATCCATACCAATTTATATTCCAATACGTATTGATATATCTTAACAACAGTATTGCAAATAAATTCAATGTTATAGGAACAGTGTGGAGATGTCGATGAGCAGCAGTTATTTGACTTTGTGTGTTGTGGTAGAAACTAGTAATGGCAGAAAAAGACAGTTTTCCCAACAATTTCTCTCACTGAAGAGATATTAATATGCAATGAGTATTGATCAATGAGTAAATGATTAGAAGATATTTACATTCGGGCACAGTAAAAATGGTCCGAGTTCAAAACATCTGTAATATTCTACTTACAAGTGTTACAAATACTTTGAGTGTTATTAACTCAACCCATAGGTAGTGTATTTATTTCATTCCAAATAAACAAGTGCCAAACTTATATTCATGATAAATATTAAGAGTATATTATCAATGTACCTTTAGACAAATAAATCACTATAATTTTGTATTAATTGGAATATTTATCAATCATTCTATTACCTATTATTATGTCATTGTGTCCACATCAGAGAGAAGTGGTAGCAAGGGAAAAAGAGTGGTCACACTTCAGAAGAAAAAGTATAGTATGTATCGTACCTAATTATAATTAATGATTTTTATTTATTAAATTTATAACTCACATTATTATGGTACAGCTGCTGAACTGTCTACTGTATTTTTGAGTGATGGTGGGGGAGGCACACTCTCTGGAAACAATAATTCAGCTTCTTGTTTCCAATGGAAGTCAACAAATGGCAATCTGTCGCTTAGCTTGGTACTCCAGTGATGAATACGACATGGCACCCGGACAGTCTCCAAGTTGTTGATCTAAAACAATAACCACTCGATTACAATAAAGTTGAATAAACCTTCATATTAACACATATCACCTGTTCAACACTGCACTGTTCTGCAAGCAGACTGCAGACGAGGAGTGAATTATTGAAGATCATTGGAAGATGATGATGAAATGAGTTGGTAAGATAGAACATGGAAAGGAGGTCATAGCCTCTTAGTAGGGAACCTTTCTAGCATTTGCCTCTTAATCTGCAGCAATCTGCAGTGGAATAAGTGTGGGCCACCACAGGAAAACTGAGTCCAATGAAAAGGAAAATTGATTTCTTTTGATCTTTGAACTGCATGAAAAAAGTTGAATAAGGATTATGAATACTTACAGTTACCGTTACGTAGAATTGTTTAGCTTCGAGATTCATGTCCGGTCCTGTGATTGGTTGATCTGGCATGGTAATGGTTTCTTCTGGAACATGTACCCCTGCCTTACGGAACGATGCTCGAATATGCCATGGCTCCACATTCCATGGTACATCCTTGTTCATTACAACAGCAAGCACCAAAGTTGAGAGTATATTGGCTGTCTGTTAAAAGAATTACACAAGGATAAATAACGAAGAATCAATAGGACAAACAGAGAAATTTTGTCATAATATCACATACAATTTGTGCATATGGAGAGCTATGTTTTTCTTCATCCTCATTATTTATGGCTTCGATGTTGGCGTATTTCTCTATGTTTTCAGGTGTGGCATACACAGCAAGTCCAGGTAGAAGCAGTTTGTTGTAAACAAAATGTGGTTTTAATGATACTTGATCTCCACGAGCTCCGATTCCTGAAGAAGAGTTTTAAATATTTTAATTTTATGCAGTATTTTCACTATTTGATGGAGACATCCCTATATTCTTCAAAACAACCAATACCTACAAGGTATGTTCGTTAAGCTTGCTCGAAACTGCTCTAAGCTCCTTTTTCAAGAAAAAAGCCTTCATTGAGCCAGTGCAATGATCCAAGCTTCAAAATCTATTCTCCAAGCCCATTCCCTTGGCAGTGGTTTTACTCAGTTAATTTGTAAAATAAAAGGTGGATGCTCGGCAATTGTCACGGGAAACATTTTGCTTATAAAAAGAATGTGAACAAACTTGGTGCCAAATGGGGGAACAAATTTGGGTCAAAATTTGTTAACTCTTACCATTTGTCCTATCAAAACAAAAAATTTCATAGTTTTTGAGGCCTCGTATTATGTATACTCTTAGGACCTTATAAATTTATGGAATCCATTGATTGGTTAAAAACTTAAAATTAAAATAAATTTCTCTAACTGACTGTCTGAAAAATTTTAAATGGTCAGATCAAGTTCAATATTTTGAATAACCGTTGAGATATACCGAGAGATAGGTACCTACCCTAGTTTAGTACAGTGTTCAGTATAATTTCAAAAAATTGGGGGTTTCTCTGTACCCAAGTCCCTACCCTAGGCAATTTCGATTTTCGGTCCTGCACCCCACCATGTCTATAGGTAGGTACCTACCACTGCTTCTTTACTTAATAAACTTGAATCACTTTTAGTGAGCATAAGATAGAATGTAGGAATTATGTATACATATTCCCATAAAAGTTGGTCTATTTATGGTCCATTTCTCCACACCACATCTCCATAAATCAAAGAAAAGCTGGAAAAAGGGACCTTAGGGGCAGTTACTCTATCTCTTGAAATATAATGTTATCTTTTAATTTGATAACCTTAAGTGGTTTGGCCTTAGGACACACATGAAGAACTTAGATGGAGAACAGTCCCTTAACAAAACACCTCGCACAGAAAGCATATTTCCTTAAGAGAATAGGTAGGTTTGTTACATTGGAATCCTCTGTGTGTGTTACTTATCATTATCAATGATAGTATGAATGTACCTACGCACCTTCAACGTAGCTTGTTAAAATAACGGCCAAGTCTTCTTGCTTCTTCGTATTTGTATCCTCAACAAGATCATACACAAAATGCCTAGCGCTCAATTTCTTTGGTTTCTGATTCTTCTTGCTGAGACCAGGGGGCCATTTCCGCCTCAGTACGAAAGTTGTCTGAAAGTATAATAGAATTATAATCCATTAAAAATGACTGGAAAAATAAATATACCTGGTGGCCCAAAAAAAGCCCAATGGGCGGGACACCGCTGTGACGAACCTACTGCATAAATTAGGCTGAAAGTTTGACACGTTAAGACCAACATGCAAAAGTTTGACGTGTGAAAGTTTCAAATACATAACTATCGTAGTTCGTAGGAAAAGAGCCTATATGTGTTCGAATTTGGTTGTCGGAAAATCGATTACCTACTATACAGAGCTCAAATGGCCCGTGTCCAGAAAACCGCGAATGGCCGGAACAACGGTTTTTCAAAAGTCAAAACTAAGTACTGATGATAGCACGCTGAAAATTTCAAATTTGATTCAAAATATGTGTCTATCGATTGTGTTAAAATTTCAATACATTGGAATCAGTGGAACGGAAGGTATTGTATCTTGAAGTTGAAACAGAATAACCGGGAGATAATTTCACAAGTTCCATTGTCATGTTAATTTCAGAAGGGAAATTACCTATCTCCCGGATTTTCTGGTTTTATCCTCAACTTCAAGATACCTACCATAACTTTCGTTCCATTGATTCAAATGTAGGTATGTAGGTAGGTATTGAAATTTTAACACAATGAATAGTCACATATTTTGAATAAAATCACAACTTGTCGGCTTGTTATGGTCAACACTTCTGAAAAACGGTGTTCCGGCCATTGGAGGTTTTCTGGACGCGGGCTATTTAAGCTCTGTATAATCGATTTTTCGTCATCCAAACTTGAACAGCTGTAACTTCTTTCCTACCGAAGTAATGTTTTTGAAACTTTCACACATTATTTAACCATATTATGTGTTGTGAAATTTTCAGTCCAATTAGTTAAGTAGACGTCGACTTACTCTTGGGACTAGTGATGGCACCATTGAAAATTTTCAGAGACCCATTAAAATTTGAAATTTTCTTAAAAATGCTTAAATTCAATTATATTTTATTAAATACATTTATTTGTAATTATGTGCCTAGTTGGGATGCATACTGATCTCTTGTATGATGTGTGATTGATGCGTGTTGTTGTCCGAGTGGTAAATGTGCAAAATGATCATTAATACAGCATTCAAATTTCCCGCCTATGTAGAAATTACATTGTCTATTGTACATTGCCAATAGAAATTTTCATGAAAATTTTCATGAAAATTTTCAAAAAAAATTTTTTTCAGAAAATTGCCATCACTACTTGGGACAGAGCCTTTCCATGAAGTGGAACAACATCGACTAAAAGTCAACGTAGGTAGTTCCAAAAAAGTAGTTTATAATATTATCAACTGGCATTACGTCGACTTTAAGTCACCCTTCAAACAGTGGAATAACGCCGACTCAAAATCGACTTACTTCCAGATTTGGCACTTATCCAGATTTGGCACTGACATTTTTTTATACAGTGGAAGAACGTCGACTCATAAGTCGGTCTTACTCCAGTACCGCGAAAACACAGTCCTCGATCGGAACAACGTCGGCTTTCAGTCAACGATATTCCAGTGGAATAATCTCGACTATAAGTCGACTCAAAAGTCGGTTATTCCAGTATTCTGAAACTGTTCTGAAATCACAATACTGGAATTAGACCGACTTTTGAGTCGACCTTATTCCAATGGAACAACGTCGAGTCTTAGTAGGTCTATACTACTAGTAGTAGTAGGTAGGTACCTACCAGGTATGGTACCTAGGTAGGTAGGTACTTTATAATAAGAGCAGCCACAGTGATAATATTATCAACTGGCATTTCATCGACTTATGTAGGGAGTTGGTAAGGTGCCTACCTACCTAGGTAGGTTACTTTGCTTCATGACAAGAACTTACCCTGTTCTGCTGTTTACAGGATATCTCTGCGTCCAATAACGGACAACTCAGCCCTTTAAAAGGTATTTTAAATGTAGATTGAAACTGTGACCGGCACCCCAAAACACTTTTCCACATTTTAAATCGTTAAATTGTCACCAAATTCTGACCAAAGACCGACCGATCACAAACACATAACTGCACATAACCTCAAATTTGCAGGTCCACGGTCCACCGCCTTCTGTATAATAAACAACACAAGCGTTGACAGGACAGTGACACATGATGACAACAAGCTCCACAGTGACGAAGAAGAACAAGTAGATTTAGTAGAAGAACCTGTTGCTACTTAGTGTTAAAACAAATATTCAGTGTTATAAAACCACAGTTAACAGATACCATGGCAAATAGGAAAATAGCTTACATTTTAGGGACTTTAGGTGCCAGTGGAGCATTAGCTTATGGACTTCAAAATAACAAGATTGATCAATATCGTGGAGCAGTCTCCAGTGCAGCTCCCATTATAAGTAAAACGTCTCAAGGATCACAAACAGAGAGCTTACAAACAGTGCATTTTACGTCATATGACCAAGCAATTAACCGAGCTCGAGACCTGGTTTCTCGATTTAAGGATGAGGTGGGAGCCCCTGGTATAGTAATCGGAGTTAGTGTAGATGGAAGGACAGTATGGTCGGAAGGTAATTTTAAAACGAGACACATTTTCGTTCTCAATGCTACACATGTTATTATATTCTTTTCCCACACAAATAAATTATCACCTACAGCTTGGGCCCTTCTCAAATAGGTAGGTAACAACGTACTATATCAATAAAATTGCATTGGACTAGGAGAACAGTGCTAGTCCATAGCTAGTCCAATAGAAGTCAAACCTGAAATTGATAGTAAACTAGGAAAATGCTCACTGTAACCAGGGACTCAAAGGTTCGGTTCCGGTTCCACATATTTATTTTATAAAGGTTTGGGTTCCGGTTCTAAAACAAATATTCTTAAAGGTTCGGTTCCGGTTCTCAAATTTTAAATCAAACTAGATCAAGATTATAAAATTTGAGAATTAAGTCAAATTGAATGGAATTATTGATTTGAATTTTAATGAAAGCACTGGTTAAGTGTCTGCCATAATATGCATAGGGAATTCACAGGATGGTGCGCAGAGTAAAATTCAGAGGAGACAGTTTAGTGGCGATAATGTTCTCTATGACAACATAAACATTCATTTTACCTGAGCTATAAATTCAGAGCTATCATATTCATATTGTCATCATATTATTATTCATACAGTTCTCATCGCAGTTGTCAGATTCAAAAATCGAAAACTCTTATCAGCTTTTGAAAATGAAGGATTAGGTATCAATTGAATATGTTACCTACATACAAAAAAATACTAAAGAGAAATTTTATAAAAAAAAATAAAACGTTTTACAACCCAAGTTAAAAAATTAAAATGAACTTTCATGTTTCTTTTATTATAAGAATGAACCTTTAAGAACCTAATAGATTGTAAAGGTTCGGGTTCGCGTTCTTGGGGAAAAAAGTATAACGGTTCCGGTACCAAAATTAAAAAGGTTGTTACCGGTACTAGGTTCCGGTTTGGGTTCCTCAATATAATGCATTGATGAGCGATCACAGACGTGCAATATCGCCAGCGAAACAAGATACGATTTTCGTTGCAACTTTCCATTGTCCATACCTACACTCTGGTTCTGGAAGAACTTAATAACAGATCCATGTGTCAAGGTTTCCAGGTTTTCCAGGTGTCCATGTGTCCAGGTTTTAAATTTAAAACCTTCTTGGTCTCAAGACTTAGGTACCTACATACTTCTTCCAAAAATCTCTTTTGACAACCCTTTCTAAACTCTTAAAATGACAAGTCTGTAAATAATTGACCGATGGGGTAAACAATGTGTATAATACGAGATAATGCAAGTCTGGATCACCCTGCCAAATCAAAACTAAATCGGAGCATTTTAATTGTCAACCAATTGGATTTTATTTTTTTTTTAATTTAAATTTAAATTTTTCTATTTTAAGATTTGGCTGAAACTTTGTAAGATTGGAGACAATGTTGGTTGCAATGACTTGGCAAAATTTCAAATTGATCGGCCCTACCAAACAGAAGATAATGTTTTAAAAATTTGAACCTATCAAAGGATTTCAAAAAAAAAAGTCACTCTGCAAACACTGGAGGTCGTCTCTACATGTATGCAAAATTTCAGCTTGATTGGAGAAATGGTGAGACCTGTTAATGTCTCCAACAATATGAAAAAAAAACAGGTCTGTGCCAAAAGAGCCAAAAGGAGCTGCTCGCTCTTAAAGGTGGGCTGTCATGGTCAACAAGTCGAAAATATTGTATATATTGTTACCAGAAGTAGAATGTCGAAAACCCGAACGCGATGCGATGTTTGGTTCAGGCGCTAGAGCCCCGCGAAGTTTGAAAAACTTGGTTTTTGTGACGTAGGTCTCACCTAACCTTTACAGGCTTTTACGGCTGAGTTGGGTGTGAATGACGCGTTTCCCACCCCCTATCCGTCTTCGTTGTGCTGTAACTTCGTTTAGGAATATCCTACAGAGCTCTAGTTTTCGCCGCTGTGATTGCATGCCTAATGTCATCATGTTTTTTGAATAATAAAAAAATGGGCTCAACCGTAATAGCCCACCTTTAAGAAGGGCCATATACTTTTACTTAAAATTACTACATCTTATTTCAAACTTGTTGTCAGGATTTGGAATGGCAGATGTGGAGAATAAAGTTCCTTGTCACTCAGACACAGTGATGCGCATAGCCAGCATCAGCAAGAGTATGACAATGGCTGTCGTTGCGAAGCTGTGGGAAGACGGGAAGATTGACTTGGATAAGCCAGTCCAAGACTATGTCCCTCAGTTTCCAGTGAAAACTTATGATGGACAAGAGGTATGGCACGTCAAATGATGTGATGAAACACAAATTCTGTAAAGCGTAGGGAGGAACTAATATTTGTAAAGTTAGCGATTGTACATTTATTCTCATCCATGGTTTCTGGGGTTGTCACTCCTTGTTCTGTTTAATATATTTTGCGGGCCCGGTGGACCGTTGTTGATGACATTTTGACTGCCATCTTCAGGTCTCGATGTATGAGTACCTGTCACACATTTATTCTGCGATTTTAATTGGCAGGTGGAAATAACAACAAGGCTCTTAATAAGCCATTTAGCAGGAATAAGACACTACTTAAAGAAAGGGGAACAGGCAAGCAAGGAAGTTGTTCCTACAGATACAATGTACAAAGAATTCTTTCTAAAAGACAAGTTCGAAAGTGTGGGAGAGTCCTTGAAGTTGTTCCAGGACGATGAACTTATGTCCAGACCAGGTAATATAAAAAATCTGTATCCCTACTGTTCTCTCTGTTTCATGGAAATTCGAGATTTTTAACCCAACAATTTTTTTCTAGGAACAAGTTTTCACTACACAACACATGGCTGGACATTGATAAGTGCCGTAGTAGAAAGTGCTGCAAAAAAGTCATTTCCCAAATTGATGCAAGATTTTTTTAAGATAATGGGTATGAATTATACATACTTGGATGAAAATGATCCAATAATTTACAATCGATCAAGGTGCATATTTTTTTTAATTAAAAATTAAACACTCTTTATGTTTTATTTCGGAGTAATTAGTAATTGGAATGATGTACTCAACTTTCCTAGATATTACATGAGAAATAAGAGAGGAAGATTAACAAATGTTCCATATGCTGACAATTCATACAAGTGGGCCGGAGGTGGCTTTGTCTCCACAGTAGGCGACTTGCTTCACTTTTGTAACGCCATGTTACTGAGCTATCAGCAAGATGACAATTCCTCGCTTAAAACACAGCCATGCTACTTGACACAAGAGACTACGAAGACATTGTGGACTCCACATCCAGTTACTCAAAGTATGTATGTCAAATTAGCACGTGCTCAACACTTTTGTTGACTTAGTGGCAATTGAGACACAGAACAAAAGCTGCATGAACGTCTAATTTTTTGACAAGTTAATTGTAAATGGAAGATGAATGACACTACAGTACCATTTTTTATTCAATTTTTAAATTTTTTTCAATTCAAACAGGTGCTTTCTTATCACACTGAGTTTTGAATTGAGTCAACATATGAAATTGGTGTATCGTGGACTGACTACGGTAGGTATTCATTTTGATACATAACATGAATTATTCGCTTTATAGAAAGTGCAACAAACTGGGGACGTGACAGTGGCTATGGAATGGGCTGGTTCGTAATTCCCGAACGAAAAGAGTTCCTGGGAGGGAGCCATCAACAGTTCAGCGTCGGTCACACAGGGGGAGCTGTGGGTGCTTCAAGTGTCATCCTCGTTATTCCACACACAAATAATACTAATTCACCCAATGGTGTTGCTGTAGCAATAATAACAAACTTACAGGATGTAGGAATGCAAAACCTTGCATTAGAAGTATCTCAACAGTTTACCCTAGAGTGATTAACGAACAGCTTATTACAATTAATATGTATTATATATCTATATTTTAATTTTTTATACATTAATTCGAATAATGTAGGTACCTATAGATGGTCAAGCGCAAATAAAAATAAATACATTTTTTTTGGCCAATTAGTTTATTGAATGACTTTGAAACCTCACATAATACTGAAGCAATATAAGATGCCCAGAAAATTTAGTCAACTTGACATTTGAAAGGTAATAATAAGAGTGCGTAAGTATAACACACAATTACCTACGTAGTACGTAAGAAATTAGAGTACTAGGTAAAAAAGAACTAAGAAAGTAATTTGATATTTGATAAAAAAATCATGCATCATTATCTTTGTAGCTCAAACCAAATTGTTCATGAAGCTCTGTTACAGAAACATCCTCTAGTCTAGCCAAACTTCCCAATACAATTTGTGTAACATCTTTAACGTCATTATACACATGAAGCTGATTCATGTATGACTTGGCATCAGATTCTGCTGTCATCTCCGCCAACAATATTGCTATCTCTTTATCAAGTGCCGCTTCCCTCAGTTTAAGGCCCCTGTACTCTTTTTTACTATTATCAGAAGTATCTGTACAAAAATCCTTCACATCTTTTGGTGAAGTTTGTTCTAACAATTTCCTTTTTTTACTTTCCTTTGATTTTCCACTCATAGTGAAATGTCTGCAAGTTTTGTTGGGATTAATAAGTTTGTATAGTCTGTTGCCTGTAGTTATTGCAGATACGATGTCCTTCGTTCAGATCGACAAAGCTGGAACTTGCTCACTTCTCACTCATCATCACTTGCTTCTTTGTCTGAAACAAAGAAAATTAAATTGACATTGACAGTTCTCTTCATAGCGCTCGCTTTATTTGATTTTTCTTCGAAAACATTGTTGCTAACTTGTTTGTGTAGGTTATTTAGGATTTCGTTCACCAGTTTCTGCTAAACCTTTGTTTATGGGTAATAAATCAAGAAGAGAAATTGAGTACCTACATCTATGGTATGGAAGATCACAGAGTCAATTGTTCATGCCCGTTCAAATCACATCGTTAACTACAAAACGTAATTTAAACAATTTAATTCAAGTTAAATGATTACATTTTAGATCAGGAATTAGGTAAAATAACCATTCCAATTAAATTAACATCGAGTAAGGGTAAGGCCCAGTTTAAGAATGTCCCGATAAAGTTAGCGGTAAGATTTATTGATGGAAACCTTGACAACAGCCAATGAAACACTGCCATCTAGACTGCTAAAGTCTACTTTAGGCTAATAAAGTGAACTTATCTTACTTAGGCCCGGTTGTACGATGTCCCGATAAGTAAGATAAAGTTCACTTTAGCCTAATGTGGACTTTAGCAGTCTAGATGGCTGTGTTTCGTTGGCTGTTGTCAAGGTTTCCATCAATAAATCATAAATAAACATAAACATAAATAAAACATAGATAAATGAAACACTGCCATCTAGACTGCTAAAGTCTACTTTAGGCTAATAAAGTGAACTTATCTTACTTAGGCCCGGTTGTACGATGTCCCGATAAGTGAGAAGTGGACTTCAGCAGTCTAGATGGCAGTGTTTCGTTGGCTGTTGCCATGGTTTCAGGCGATAAATTCTACCGCTAACTTTATCGGGACTTGGTACAACCGGACCTTATAGGGGCACAGTGCAACGGACGGAAACAATGTTTCTCAAGGTCACTCGTATGCTGCTTTGGGAAATTGAACCTTAATAATTAATAAATGTAACTGGGGTCACAGAGTATTAGTAGGTATCCACCTAGTACACAAATTTAAGACAGTCATGGCCTGCTTTGCTTTTGAAAGGGATTGGATTGTAATATAATTTGCTTTTTATCTAGACCAATTAAGTAGGTAGGTACCTACTCTTCTTTGTTTAGTGGGGCTGGAATATTTCTAATATTTTTTTAAAATAATTAGTCTCAATCTTACCATCGAATGGAACACATTCACCATTTCCCGTTGTACTTGTGCTGCTCTCCTTGTCAATAAGTTGGGTTAGGAACTCGTTAGTTTTTTGTTTAACGTTTTTAACCGATTCAATTAAAATCTTGAGGTCACTTGATTGATGTGAATTTGTGCTATCATCACAAATTTCTATTAATGTAGAATTATTTTTACTAATAACGACACTGGGATTCATTTCACAAGCTAGGAAGGAACCACACTCCACAGCAAGCAACAGGCACACTAAACAGCTGAGCTGAGCTGTGTTGTTCAATTTGCCGCTCTTTTCAAATGTACAGTTGGCCAACAGACTAAAAATGGATTTAAAACACGTTGCCAGCTTGACACTGACAGTTGTTGCCTTGCCACTTTTCAAGATGGTTTTGCTGGATAATGATTCCGTATGTTTTTAACAAAATATTTATTTTTGCTGTTAAATCTAGTGATCACAAACTAATTAATACATTTTATATTTGCAGTTTCTAAGTGAATTGACCAGGATGTTTCAGCGTGGGAAAAGCAAAGGATCCGTCTCAGTTACTATGAAAAGATGTACGTTTATAGGTTATGTATTTCTTCACATTTTGAAGCAAGCTCAAATCTGCATGAGGTTTCGGATTCAGGTTCCCAGCAATTACATTTTTCCACTTGCTCAGGCTTGAATTCTGCTGATTCGAGTACCTATTTGGTAAATGTTTCATGATGGATTTGGTTTAATTCTTTCAAACCTAAGCGACGCTTCTGAAAGTTGTGCATCATGAAGTTGGCTCACTACAGTTATGACTCGCATTATGCTATTAGTTACTCACTGCCTTTCATGAGATCGGGATAGTGTCAACCAATTATTTGTGAATGTCCACCCTGAAAAGAAGAGTGATGGGACGCGTCCGCCCCCAAATTAACCACTGGGCCTACGTTGGATTGACATAGCATAACTCACTTAAAACAAATGAACCTACCAACAAATTCGAATTCTTGTAGGTACCTATTGTAATTTGTTAAGGTGGCGCGATCACTCGAGGCATAGTCTCAGATCTTCATAAATTTTTGTGTAGTACCTACTTACCTAGGTATTGATATTCATGACATACATAATCCCTGAAAAAATTAAACACTTCTCGTGTCTAGTTTCTGAGATAATTTGAGTTTTCTCCCCCATGTTATCTAATGGCATTGGCAGCCAATTTAAATCGTGTCATTTTTAAGCTAAAATGAAGTTCTAATTATTTTGTACCGTCAGATTTTACCAAAAAACTATTTTTCTGGTAGACATACGGACACGATGAGGGAAAAAATTGAAAACGATATGCTATTATAAAAGTTATTAACCAAATTCGAAATGAATTTCCTATACCTCCTATGTTAAAGTTTTGTACATTCTCAAAAGACATAGAATTGAAATCTCATTATTGGGCGGGAGTTGCCAACTTCAGGACATTAAATGAGTATTTTATGCTTAAATATAGTTGAACTGTTGTAAAAGGTATTTTGAAGTGGTGATTCCAAAAACAAATAAAAATGTGCTTTATCGAGTGATCGCGCCACGTTAATGTCATTATGAATTTGATTGCTGAGTTCTTTTGTTCTTGCGTATTGCACGCTGTGCTTGGCCATTTGTGTGGAGGCCTTTAGACCCGGTTGTACCCCGGTTGTCCTGTCAAAGTTAGCAGTTGGATTTATCGCGTGGGTGGTTACCATGGCAACAATGGCCAATTATGCTGTTGCAGCTAAAATGAACTGTATCTCATCAGACTTGGGTAAATTACTTTTTAAAAGTAGTGAGATTATATTACTTATTACTTGGACCAAAATGTAATAAAATTACTGGTAAATTACTACTTCAGAAATGTAATGAAATTACTTTACTTTTTACGATAAAAAGTAGTGAAATTACTCTCAAAAATTACTTTTTCTAGAAATGTTTAACCAAAGGGTAAATTATTGGAAGGGGATACAAATAAGAATGTTTAAGAAGTCACAATAAGAGTCCGTTTGACAATTTTTTACTATTATTGTGTACTCTGTGTGATTTGCGTAGTGGAAATTCAAAAAAAAGCCTGGTGAGGGCTGTCATCTGTCCATATTTTTGAAAATTGCATACAAGTGGGAAAATGTGGGCGAGTCTCACGGTAACGCGTTACAAACGTCAAATTACTCTGATAATAGTAGTGAGATTATATTACTTATTACTTGGAAAAAAATGTAATGAAATTACTGGCTCGTTACCCAAAAAAGTAATTTCGTTACAGTAATGCGTTACTTTCGTTACGTTACTACCCAAGTCTGTATCTCATATTATGGGGACTTTGTTCAACTTACCCTTTGTAAAGCCCCACGAGTTTTGTTAATAGCCAACTAGTCACTCTAATGGTTATTTCTCTTTCAGATGATGGTCGAACAAAGCCAGAACCACGAGCAGAGAGACGTTCATCAACGGTGGAACCTACTGAATATAGCTGTCTAATGAGAGCTACATTGAGTAGTAAAAAAATCTCGACTGTTATACATCAAAAAGATCTAAACAAATTTCAGCAAGCATACAGCAATTTATTGAAGGGCAATCTTGATGGTTTGAAAAAACTAAAGAAGACGAAGAACAAAGCTAAAGCAACGCAGTAGTTTTGTCATCTCTAATAATAATTTACGGACTCAATGCCTCAATTAACAATTAAATTCCACTTCAATTCAGTTCATTGTTAATGATTTTCTATTTTCTATTCAATGAGCAGGTGAGCTTATTAGAGCCAAGTTACTGATTGTGACAATTGTTTAATTTCAGGTGAACTATTAATCTTCAATTCTGCCCAATAGATCTATTGTGTACCAAAATTAATCGATTTCACATTTTGTAAAGTGGCTTTAATATTAATCCAGCAACCATTTTATTATTGTAAGCAATTGTAGTGTGCTTTTTATTAAGAACATGTTGGTACTTACAGTGAAAAAAAGAATGTAACTCATGTGTTATAGAAGTCTAGAATTATTGTGAACCTACCAACAGTGCAATAGTTTGACTTTTATTATGTAATCTTCATTTTGTCTTATAAAATACTAAATAGTATTGAAACATCTCTCAAATTTAAAGACGAGGCTGCTAGTTATTCTCCATAAAGCGCAGTGTTGACTTTTGAGAGATATGCATTATTATGTTGATTTTATTTGTAAGATTCATATTTTTTTTTGTAATTCTAGGTTTCATTAAAATAACTAGTACCATGTCACAACTACCTATACCTACGTATTATTTTATTAGTTTGTCATTTCATTCCAAGAAAAGTGAATCATCAACTCTAAATTATCGAACGAATAATCTTTGATGTGAACGGTTATTGGTTAGTAAGAAAGATGTAAGTTGAAACCAGAAAATCAATGAATTTCCAGTTATTAATGTGAATTTAAAATAAATAAATTGAAATTTAATTTGTTAAAATACTGATGTTGTTTCAAATATGTAGTCCCTATTCAATCCAATACATTTAGGTAGTTCAGATAAAATATTCTGAGTTCCAAGTAGAAAAGTAAATAATTGTTTCCTATTCATTGAATGGCACAATTTTAGTGCATCAATATAACAATTATCTTTTAGATGGCAACCTTGGTCCTTGCTAGTAGATTTTGAATTTTTCTATTGCACAGAAACTTCAAAATAATTGTAGCTGGTGTTCATAAAAATTTACCATTGAATCAAAAATTTTAATAATGCAAGTAACTTAATTTAATTAAGTTTATATTATATAGTTAGTTATTCATGAATACTCTTATTTTCGTTTGAAAATAGTTTGTAGATGGCCCAGATGTAGTAAAATTACTAAAAATGCACATACAATTTTAATTTATGGACTGTTCTGTACAGAAAGCTGCAATAAAATAAGGTGTACAATAGAAAAGCAATTGATCGGTAATTTTTTTATTTATTATAATCTAAAGGGAGGTGAAGACATAACTTGATCACAACAGAGAATACAAGGGTATTAAACATGGCGCTAATCAAAGTATAATGGTTTTCCAAAGAAAGGACACGTTTTCAGCCACGCTCGACCCATTTCCCCTCCTTGGTCCAAACACTCGTTGGCACACTGGAGTAGGACTTCACCCTGAAAAAGCCAACCATCATCGTTGTAAGTTAAAAGCTACTAGAGGACTACAATATCCAAGTCTTATGTGTATAGTTTCTTAAATACCTTGTAGCAATAGTCGCACGTGAAAAGACACGTGTCAACGGCATCGAGCGGTTTAGTAGGTTTTCCCAGAGCTGATGTCAGTGCCATCAGGAGGAAAACAAATGACACCAGGTGAAGAGAACTACGAGAAACTGAAACATAACATGACCACACTCGATCAAATAACAGTTTCTTTGGAATGATTAATTATTGAGAAATGGAGTAATTCAACTAATATTTAAACTTCAAAATAATTTCTAACTTAAGTTTATTCCCCTTGGGCCTTACCCTAATAAAATAATAAAATTAACACAATAAAATTTCTAAAAGTTCTTCCCTTTATCGGTTGCTACATTTTGGTGGATTTTTTTTGGTACTATATACATTTTTTATTATTTTGCATATTTTAAGTTAGAGTACCTAGTGTAAAAATAATTAAGAAATATGTTTTCTTCATAATAATTCCCCGTCGTGAAATATTAAGAAATCATATATCTGCTCAAGGAATATGCATCAATAAAATAAAAAGTTCAGAAAAAACTTTTGAAAAAAAACTTAAGAACCCGATTTAAGTGACTTAAACTTTTGCCTCCAAAGATCAAAAAGCATTTAAAAAGTTTCATTTTTCTCGATGAAGTGCACATTTTAAAATCAATTTTTAAAAAGTAACTTCCTTTCCAAACTGAATTTTTGAAACTTTGTGGTTTGATGTAGTACAAGTTTTACCTTAGTCCTGCCCATTTACTTTCAATCATGGCGTCCAAAAGGGAGGGGTTTTCAACAAACACCGAAATAATTAAATATTATAAATACGTATTAATTTTAGAGTTCAGTAAATTATGTTTGTTCTGTTTCCACGAAAGTGGAAAGAGATTGAAAAAATATCCCTTTGTTCTGCCGAACAAACCATAGAAATTAGAAACCATAAGAAACATAGAAAAAGACGGATCAGAGCAACAAGTGTCGAATAAGGACTTATGAAGAAATAATGACATAAAGAACGAAGTTCAGATCGTGAATAACAGGAAGATAACAAACGGTGTCATCTAAGTAATATTTACATAATAATGCACTAGACTTGAAAAACGCAGTTCTTTCATACCTACGTGTCCAGCCATAGAAATCATGATCGCCTAAAGATTTCAAAAGTATGGCTGAACTTCCAAAAGTAGGGTAGAACATGTCAATTATTATTAAAGACGATTTTTTCCTTTTAAATAGTTTGGATGTTAATTCAAATAAAACTATTACGACTTTTCACAAACTATTTTTATTATAATCAATATTTCGTCCACCCTTCTGTGAACTTCATTAGGATGAAACTAAACAAATAAACAGCAAAATATTTTGTAATTATTTAAAAATATTTTAAAAATATTGATTTATAGTAATAAAAATAGTTTGTGAAAAGTCTTAATAGTTTTATTTGAATGTCAATTATAATAGTTTATGAAAACACATCCAACAAAACAATGGTAATTAGCTATATGCAGCCAGATGAAATCTAATATTTATTACATCAATATTTTCTTTTAAACACACCATTTTCAATGTATAATATCTTGTTTGAAGTCGTTCCACGTCCAAAATTCAAACCTAATTAATTGATAAGATAAAAAACGTGAATATTTGTATCTGCATTAATAACTCTCCTATAATTAGGTATTGTAACATAATGATGAGCAATCTGTTTGCGAAGTGACAAGATAGGACTCATCAACATCCCTCACTGTCCAGTGCAGCCAGATGAAGCAAGCACCATCTGTCTGCTGAATCACAGCAAATAATATGATCTACACAATACCCGTTAGCAAACACAATATTCATATTTTTACTTTATTCGCGTACAATTATTGTGATATGATGTGAACTTAGTAAGTACCTAAATTTAGTTTTAATATATCATTTCTAAATAAGTTATTTTATTACAACATTACTACAAAAAACGTTAGAAAACGACATCAATTAAAATTTTAATAAATAATAATATGCGAAATTATACCTCCAACTAGTAAAATATCAAGTATTTTATCGAAAATTGGTCAGAAAATGAAATACAAAACGTTTAAATTCTATTTAAAATATAGTTTTAAGGATTCGTCATAACAGCAATGAAATAATGTAGCTACCTGCGAATGAATAATGCTCACCCATTTCAGGATGAAGTACTGAAGTGTCAGAACTGTCGTGTGACGCCTGTCTGATATTTGCGCGGTTCTCGCCACTGATTTCGGGTTTTATATAAGGCGCCGTGAACCGACGCTGCGAGTGGGCGACGCCAGTCTCTTGCACAGGCGCCCTAACTACCCAACAGCGTCCGTAAACAAACAATCGACCTGCACACCTTTATTGTTGAGATGTAACGACTTGTATCATTGCATTCTAAATGTTTATTGTGTAGTTTTACACCCACACATTCATTCAGAACAATACTACTATTTATAGAGAACAAAACCTCTTATTTTATATTATGTGTAGTTCAAATTTTAACAACGCCGTAGTATTCGATAATTTTGCTTTGAAATAACCGCATCATATTTTGTATTTATTTTATCTACGTTTTATGAGATAGAACAAGCACTTGATACTGCACTAAATCAAAACTGCGTTCATTAAAGCAAACCCCATGCTATTCACATGCACTTCTACATTCGGTTGCGATTTCATTCATGTACACCCGCGGTCACATAAATTGCATGCAAAATTTTAAAAGTCGTTTTCAAAACTTGATTATCCAGACGAAAATACAATGATAATCGCAGATTTCGAGCATCTAGGATTGGATTGGAGGAACCAACAAACCATATAATAATTATTTAAATATTTTACGATTTAACAAAAAATTACGGTATTTCGAACTCCCCCTTAGCAGTTTACCGTCAATTTTTCTGACCACGGATATACATACAGATTATAAATTATAATAACCTGTACAGGGGCGTGCACGAGTTCCTTTTACCTTTCTCATAAGTGTAACACGTCTAAGCCAGTAAGAACTCGAGGATTATAAAATGTCGTTAGGTCTGTTCGTTTACCCTGCCAAAAGCTACAGCAAACTGCCACAAGCTACAGAGGAACGATCTGATTGGATGATGTGTGCTTGTGGCAGTTTGCTGTAGCTTTTGGCAGGGTAAACGAACAGACCTATTGTTTTACTGGTTACTGCAAATGATTTATTGTAGAAACAAGTGCGGAATTTTTACATTTTGTTCTTTCATACCGCTACAAACCCCACTCAAAATATCAACTTATTGTTTGGAAGGATTAGTGCATGATTTATTGTTTAGGGATAAAAAGCAACTCTTGTTTGTAAAGTTGGTATTGGTGTGTAAAATAAGTGGGATGTTGATATTTCATAATTTTTTAAGTTAATTTTATGAGGTGAATGCATCGCGATAATACCTTCATCAATGCTCTGAAGTATAGTGATAATAGCGATAACCTGGCAATATTGACGGAACAGAATCTAGTTGATGGATGAGGTTTACACGTAATGAGCGATACATGGGGATGATCTCATCATTGTGGAGCGGGTTCAAAAGGAGGTCAATTGTCTGCACACCACGAGAAGAATGTTCGCAATTTCCTTCTGTCTTCAAAACCCTCACTTGAAATTCAAACATGCATTCTAAACTTAAACTCATTTACGACGCAAACGACGCTACTCTTCATAGAAATGTAATAATGCACGTTATCTTTTAATACATTTCATTTCTAACTTGGTTCAATTAAGGAAATGAAAGCAAAAACATACAAAAGCATCGGAAGGAAACATTGAGACCCCCCCCCCCCCCCCTCCCCACACATCCGACTGCTTTTCCGCCCCCACTAAAGCTGCCACCTCCACGCATGTTGAAGAGAAAGAAACCCCCCAGGAATGGAAACAGAATCCATATCGGCCATTGCTGGAGGTAAGAACTGAGGTACCTATATATCCCGAGATAAATGAAGATATTCCCCATGTGTCTACACACATTTCCAGGGGGGTGGAGGGGGGGGGGGGGGGGGGGGGGGGGCTGGAAATGAGATAATTGCCTGGTATGTGGCGAATGTCAGAAGTATTGGAAATCAAGTACCTTTGGAAATATTTCTCGACGAGCAGGGCATGAGACGTCAAGCAATAGATATCTTAGTGTTAGTGAGCATCACATAGCAAAGCATGAGATTAACTATATCAGATATAATAATTACTCACTTGTATCCTCATTTAGCAGAGATATATTTACCAAAGGAGGAGTGGCAATATACGTAAGTGACCAATGGAAAGAGCATGTAATAGAAATTAAAAGTGTAAATAAGGAAAATATTGAAAAATCGTTCGAGTGCACTGCTGTAAAATTCTTCAAGGTCATTAAGAACAAAATTATATCAAATTTAAAAATATCAAACAAATCCTTCTAATGGTAAAAATTTAAATAAAATCTCTTGATTGGTCGAAAATTAAATGTTTCTATTAAGTTCAAATTTTGTATGGTGATTCAAGACCAAAATGTTCTTATTTATTATACATTTTCATTTCAATCGGTCAAGCATTTACAGACTTATTGTCATTTTATAGAGTTTCGAAATAGCTGTCGGAAAATATTAATCGAAAAGTACCAAATTCATGGTTCAATTGTTCCAAGAGTGGTTCCTTATTTATCTTGGATTGAGTGGACCGTGTTCGGTTCGAGATGTTGCGCGCATCGGTGCTCGCTTATCAACGCGTTACACTGAGGGGTTTTCTAGTATATCGGAATGTTGGTAAATTAAGTTGAAGCTAACTTTTGCTTCCCAATTATCATCCGATAGTTTTAGATTATAGGTACAGAAATATCCGTCACAAGTGTATAGGTACAATTTTCTTCTGACGTTATCTTGGGTATTGATTTCATCTTAAATTAAGTCGTCGAATAAATAAAAAAAAAATCCAATTCCATTCAAGATGTGAAATCATAATGATTAGAGGGAATTGAGTGGCCCTAATGGAAAAGAGTCTTAAGGACAGAAATAGAAAGCATCAATGAGAAGATCTTGTATTCATGACAGCTCACGGTGCCATTTCAAAAGACTTTCGTAGAAAAATCAAATCACTAATCATTAATGTTCGTTTCATGCATATATACGACATGCCCAAGAAAACAGTCCTTGTGAAAAGACCATTCAAGTCTTCTCTCATAGAAAAAATACGCGTTTTACATTGAAAAGGAGTGTAGAATGAGAGATTTGTCAACATACGTATGTACATTTTAAAAATTACACAGACACCTGGCATATCGCGTGTAAATCAACAAAACAGCAAGCACTACTAAATGTAAAAGACAGTATGAATCTTGGCTGTTGATTCTGAATAATTGGATTAAATTATGTTTTAAATCGAATGGTTCTATCTTAGTGGTTTCGAGATGGTATTTCTGATTTAAAAATTATTATTATTATTATTATTTATTATTTATTAACAACGGAACCAAGGTTCCACAAGTGCAATATAATACATTAATAAATAACATTGAAAGATTAAAGAAACACATTACATACACATAACATATCACAAAATTCCAGAAACATCTGTTCGTCCGTTAAACAATTTAAAAATCACACTTTTAAAAACTTCAAGAGCAGGCGCGGTTCTAGGGGGTGGCTGGGTGGGCCGTAGCCCACCCAGAATTTTCTCTTCCTGCTTATAATTAGTATCATTCTGTATTAAAAAGTCAATTTACAACACAATTAAATATTAAAATATGGCTAAAATCTACAAATTATATTTTTAAGTGAAACCAAAGTTGGGTATTTTCCTCCCTAAGCTAGATTAGGTGGCTGTTTTATATTTAATGTGATGGTGTCTCTAAATTTAGTTTCAAATTTAGGGAAATATATTCCGAAAACGCTCAAAAACGCTTCTAGGATCATCAATTTTCAAAAAAATCCCTGCGGAGCGGTTGGGGGGTCTTGCCCCCCAAACCCCCCGCGGGTCGTGTTTTTTCACAAAATTTCGTCTGCCCACCCACATTTTTGGTCCTAGAACCGCGCCTGTTCAAGAGAGATATAATGTAAATCAATATCTTCTGGTACAACTCTGTTATAAACATATTGGCATCTAATGAAACATGACTTCTTATAATGGTCTTCTTATGGTGGCATGGATGCCAAAGAAACAAGTAACAAGTAAACAAGTAAAAAAGTCGGATTATACTGTTGCCAATGCCGCCACAAGTTTTTTGAACGAATTATAGTCAGCAAAATCATTAGAAGAAAGTTATCCACGATACCAACTATATATGCATATAAATGATATAGGTACCTTGTTGGCAAGTTTAGGTGGGCTTTAGTTCAAAATTAGGAATTTCGCAACAATGTGATATTTTCCATTATTGAGGCTCGGTTGGTCGAAGGTCAACACTAAATGACATCGAAAACATGCCATGAACATTTTGATTTAATATTGGGCTCTAACAGACGAACTACCCACCAAAAGTGTCATAGAAAGTCAACGTGACCTTTTGCCTGGCGAAAACAAGGAAGCGGAGTCGCCACGTTGGGCCTGCTCGATGAAGGGTTGAGGGTTGATTTGAGTGGCTGCAGTGCAATAATGAAAGAAACACAATAAAACTGTAGTAAAAGCGGATCATAAAAGCCGCACAGAGTTGACGTCCATTTTATGCGATTTAGCGTTACAGGTGGTTTCATCAATAAGTTCTAAATAAACACTTTTGAATCTACTGGACATGCCAGAAAAGCACTGCAAGAGAGTCGATCATAAATTTCAGACATGGGTATGAAATATAGAACCTTGATTTACATAGCTTTATAATTTCCTGGAGATTATACAGTGCATAATTTCAAACCACTGAATTAAAAAGCAGGCAAGATTAAACCGCTAGAAGTAGCGTTCATTGCAGAAACATTGAGTAGGTAGGTACTCATTTTCATTCATAAGAGACCGAAATGAATGAATACAAATACTAAATAGTAGTAAAGAAGTTCTTTCATTAAGTTGTAAACTTCTTGTCAACAAAGTAGTTTTCTTAAAATAGTGCATAGCTGAACTTTGATCAAGTTGATGTCATTCGTCCAACGACTACAAATAAACTGCGACCACGCATCTCTCCAGAAATCTTTGACGAAAAGTTTCAATATTATCAACACATCCGTTTTGCAATCACTTATACAGAAAGAATCACATATGCCTACTTCCTCCGCTTTCCCGAGTGCCGAAGACATTTGACATCTCGTCGGTGACCGCATCGCCTAAGTCAAGAAATTATTCATTCACTTACATACACGATGTGACAGTTTACTCGATAACCACGGGCATTATAATATTTATATCCATGAACATGGGCGCCAGCTTCTCCAGCGTGAATGTGAATGTCCAGAAATAATGTGACTGAATAGTGACAGGAGAGGATGGGGTGATGGTCAAGTGAGGTCCCCACATTGAAATAACAGTTTCCAATTCAATGGGATGAAAACATGCCAAAGTAGGACAGTTTTCACGTTAAATATTTAGTCGCGAATGTGGAGATGACATATTTTGGATGACAAAAAGTGGTATCTATAAATAGTTAGGACGTATGATGACGCAAAAGTAAATTATTTATTGGGTTGGTATGAACCTAATAAATTTATGAACCTAATAAGTTGATTTTATTTTATTTTCGATTCGGATCAATAAAATTTTCTACAAATGTATTAAAATGCATCAGTTTACGTGACATTTTAACATTCGTGTGTTGCATGCGGCATATTCTGAAAGTACGTAATATAATCTAGTGGAGCGGTCGCTCCACGCCAGCCAAGTCGTACGGCGCGCGCACACTCTCATATAAAGGCTGGAGCAAACCCACTTTTACTGTAAGCATCAAAGTGGCATTTTCGGCCTACTGGATCTCAAAATTGAGAAATCTCACATTGTTGCGAAATATCTTAATTTCGAGCTATGGCCCACCCTACAACATATACCAAATTTGGGAACAATAGGTTACGGCCTTTGCGAGCTAGAGGGCCGTGAAAACCGTGTTTTAGGGCGGTTTTAATCTTAGTAAGTCTCCTGGAATTCAAATCCGGTAACAAGGCCACAGCCTAAACGGCTGAATCGATCGATCTCAAATTTTTACCACGTGTGCACTTTTGGCGTCTGATTTGCCCTCGCCCCTATGAATTTTTTTGTACCACCATTTTGAAAACGGAAGTGACATCATATCTCGACAACGGCTAAACCGATTGGAACTAAAATAGCGCCAAACGATTCGGACGGTCAACTATATGGATTACCAATAGCAACAGACTAAAATTTATGTTAACGAAACCGGAAATGACGTCATGAAATTTGAAATACATCGATTGGCATTTCGGCAACAAATTTGATCCGATTATTTTGATATTTATGTAACGTAACATGTACTTTTGATATCTCATTTGACTTGTTATAAAAACAACCGGAAGCCGCCATTTTGAAACCGGAAGTGACATCATATCTCAATAACGGCTAAATAGATTTGAACGAAACCAGCGCCAAACAATTTAGACGGTCAACTTCATGTATCATCAATAATATTTGCAGTTTCGCATACCGAAACCGGAAATGACGTCACACATTTTAAAAATATCACAAATTTACATTTTGATGCAATAAATATACTATTAGAGACAGCTTATAATAAAATGTAATCATGTTTAAATTATAATACAAGGGGTCAGTGATTTCAGCAGCCATTTTGAAACCGGAAGAAACCCCATATCTCAAAAACTGGTTGACAGATCGATATGAAACTAGCGCCAAACGATTTAAAAGGCCATCTCTATGGAATGGGAACAGTCAAACTAGAATTTTCCTATTTATGAGACCGGAAATGAAGTCATTCAAATTTATAAATTATTGTAATCCCCACCTATACAATAAATACATATTCAGAATGCTTAAAATGATGCACATCATTGATAGTTATAAATTCTATGTGGCAGTGCAGAAAGTTCAGCAGCCATTTTGAAACCCGAAGACTTGCCATATCTCGGAACTGGGTTGACCGATTGGAATGAAACCTTTGCTATTCTTCATGAGAATAACCAAATTGTAAAGGGTGATTTTTTAAAAGGATTTAGTAATTGTTGATTCGATTGTCACAAGTTGTAAGAATAAACTAAAAAAAGGAGTGAAATCCCCATAAAAAACACTTCGTGTAAAAATAACAGCCAAGCCAAGTCTCTTCAACTAAAAAAAAATATGAAATCTAAAAATTCTGCACTGAAAAGTAGTGATATCAAAAAATGAGCCAAGTAAAAACTTTATTTGAAAATCAAAAAATACTTGGCGCATCGTTTTTTTAGGGCATTATAGGTATACTATGTATATGTATGTATATTTGATGTATATTTTATAATTGGCATATACTTCCAAGCTATTTATATACACGATGCGCCAAGTATTTTTTGATTTTCAAATAAAGGTTTTACTTGGCTCATTTTTTGATATCACTACTTTTCAGTGCAGAATTTTTAGATTTCATATTTTTTTTAGTTGAAGAGACTTGGCTTGGCTGTTATTTTTACACGCAGTGTTTTTTATGGGGATCACTTTTACACCAAGCATCTAAATACATGGACATTAAAAATTGAAAATCTAAATCCCCCTTTTTTTGTGAAATTGTTCAATATGGAGCAATCACCTTACCATGATAAAGCAAATTTGGGAACAGTAAGTTACGCCGTTTGCGTGGCCGTGCATACCGAATTCTAAGAGCTACCTTCTTCAGATGATGATGAAGAGATGATGATCATGATCTCACAAAACATTACAAAATATATTACAAAATATTGATGATTTCAAATTAGTGGGAACAATGATGTCTAAAATACTAAAGGATGAAAACACGCTTGAAAAATGAAGTGAAGAGCTTGCAGTGCAGTGTTACTTGGCTAAGAAGAATAAGTGAGGACGGTGGGATGTAGAATTGGTTAGGAATTGGTCTCAGAAGATGCTTCTCGACTGAGAAAAGCCGCGAAAAACCTCAGTCAGGAACGCCGTCATGCGGGAATCGAACCCGGGACGGCCGATTGCAAGTAGTGAGCCAACTTGCTCCGTGAAGAAGAGCAAGAGGTTGTTGTTCTAATAAAATTTGAAAACATTCTGTATTCCAAAGCGCATCTAGCGCATTAAGCTCCCGCTCACGGCTCGTGCCTTTATCTCAATCACACTAGATCTTGCAGGAACTTACATCGCATAGCAACCGCCCACGCACTCCAAACTCACCCCAAAGCCGAACGATATGGATGCAAATTCCAAGCCAAATATATAATAGAAAGAAGTATATCGTACGAAAGCTTTCTTGTGCGTCAGAAAACAGAACACAAAGGCATACTTTCATTGAGAAGTTTGGTATTGAGGACGAGGCTGGCAATTCCTGTCTGATGGCTAAGGAAGTCATTTGTCTGGAAGTCTCTGACTCCGGATTACAGACGAGATGAAGCTCGGAGTACTTTCATTATACGACAACTACTTGCTACAAGGCGCAGGCGCAACTTGGGAGATATTTGTCGAACATTGTCGAGTTGGACTAACTTGGACACAAGGGAATCACCCTCACGAAAAATAGCTGCCTTAAATCTTAATGAGGCAAAGAACTTTAAAAAAGTTCAGCAAGCGAGCCGAGATCTCCCCCCCCCCATCCCAACCCCTTGCCAACGTTGACAGCACGAAATTTTACTTGAAATTCTTTTCACGGAATCTTTCCTTACATCGCAATAGTAGAACCAATGATCAGACGTCAACTAAACGTGTGAAACAACAAGAGTCGCCCAGCTAAAATAATACGTTTTTGCTTCATATTAGCTGCATCATCATTAAACAGTCAATCAATGTGAATTTGAGTTATGTTGACATAAAAAATTGGCATTTATTAGGTTAGGTGGCCTATACTGAGGCTGTCTAAGATATTGTTTCTTTACATAAATACATAATTGTCAGTTTATCACATTTTTCAAAATAATGTTACGTTTTTGTTGCGGACGATCTTGGGGGTGTAAAACAGAATGCGCTTTCTCTTTATTCAATCTCAAACAGAATAAGCTGTTTGCCAACAAAGCAAGAGGAGATGAAAGCGGTATTTTCTTTCAGTGCCAGTGTGGTCCACATTTCCCGAGCACATTTCCTCCTACACTTGCAGCCTTCACTGATCCGCGACGTCGTAAAGTGTAAGTGTACATAACGCGGTGTCACTGCAGGAGGCTGACATAAATGACGACAACTCGATTGTCTTCGTGCTGATCAATACTCTGACGACGTCCGTTCATTCATCCGTTCATCATTTTGTTGGAAAATATTTCATCATTTCACTTATCGAGAAACTTTAAAAGGCAAGACACCTACACATTAAATTACTTCTAGAAGAATGAAACTTGTAGAAGTTTCGTGAAACTTTTAGAGGAAGTTTGAGTTGGTGAAATACAATGAAGAGAGACGTTACGGAAGAATTATTGAGCGAGCGTAGCGAGCGTCACCACGGTACTCTTATGGCACTTTCTCTGTGTGTTTTTTTGTTTGTATTTTTTTTTGTCCTCACAGCCCAGGTTAAACCGCACATTCAATCGATCTGAAACTTTGCACGTATGCTAACGTAATCTATGCGGTCCCTAGGATCGTTTTTGGACGGGCTCCTGTGATTGGTTCAAGTTTTAAAAAAATTATCTTTTGATTGGTTGCTCCGATCAATTTGAAATTTAACGAAGTCATTACAACCAACATTGTACCCAATCATACAAAATTTCAGCCAAATCCTCCTATTGGTTAAAATTTAAAACCACATTTCCTGTGTTTTTTTAAATTTAAACTAGAACCGTTTGACCGATCAACTTAAAACTTTGCATGGTCATTGGGACCAGCATTATCTGTATTTTTGACAACTAATCTGTGTTTAAATCCAAAAGTTATTGACAGTTTACGGACATTTTGCGTGTTTGCTGTAAAATTTCTTGAATTTCATATTTCACGGTGACTTCGACTCTTCAGTTCTAATCCAAGGTAGTTAGAGAAGAAACTTTCAATCTCATATGAAATTTAATAATAATGACCGTTCAACAGTTTGATCTGATATTGTGTGAGTGGTCCCAGGTATATTTTTTAAACGCGACCCTGTGATTTTTGAAAATTAACAATCATAAAGGTTCCATCGATCAACTTAAAACTTTGCATGGTTATTGGGACCAATATTTTAGGAATTTTTTGATATTTTCATACAAGTCTTTGACGAAATTAAAGAATTATTGGCTTTTAATTACATTTTTGATAGACAGAATTTTGGTTTGAGGTGTTGCGTGTATCCGTGCTCGCTCATCAACGCGTTACACAGAGCGTTTTCCTAGTTAATGTAACAATACTAAATGTTACCTGTCTAATGAATTTTATTATGAATATTTCATCAAAACGTTTAAAGTTAAATAACAAGTTCATAACTGCGAAGTGTGAAGCATAAATGAAATGTTCTTTGAGAAAGATAATGATTAATTATAGTAGAAACTAGAGAGCCTGTAGAGTATAGCCTGTTCATTATAGCTATGGTAATTTCTAGTAGGTATTTTTTAATCCACACTTAATTAGCTACCCGCGTTTTTAATGAAAATTGTCTTTGTATAAAACCATGTGAGGGCTGATGTGAAGTAAAATTAAATAATTACGCAAGTCAAACGCGAGGTATTTTAGGCGTATCTCTGTTCATACTTGAAAGTTGAACAAGACAGCACCTGCAGGCTCCCATCCGAGGAAACGGTAAAATTATTGGATTTTGAAGAGATTGGATTAATTCTACCGCCCACACGCCACGTATGCACGATCAAACAGTGCACAAATGTACTAAATCAATTAGTGAAGTTGAAGTATACGTAGCAAATCCAGTCAATTCTGCAACTAGGAAACTCATCGTCCTAGATAACTATTCCAACACACTTCACAAATTGCAGAGATGACTTATTCCGTTACATTTCCTAAAATAAATATTTAACTTCATACACCGGTATTTAATTCCAATCCGATATTTACAATCGTGTATGTGTACATTATCAACTCGGTATAAAAGTAGCGAGTATCAAATGTTATTTATATCATCGTAATTAATACGACTGATATTTGCGAACGATCCAAAGCTTGTCAACAGAAACCGAAGAATACGGTAAAAATCAGTTCGATAAATCGCCATGCATAACCAAATAGCTCCCGGGGAGGGGGTGAAAATCCTTTTAATATTTCCAGAGCCACGTTCTTTGAGCCATTGATACTGTTGACACTGTGTATGGGTGGCGCATGATGCGATGCATGGATATGTGTTGATTCATCGCAATAGTGCACAGAAGCCGAGAGACAGTGGGCGATCTTCACACGTATAGATCATGGCGGGGACTGACCCAGAATGGATTCTTGTCGCTAGGAGAAAATGCACAAGAAACGAGATATACGATTCTGGGAAGAACGAATATAGAATTCAACAGAATTGTTTGCCTCTGATAGCTTATCTAATTAGTATGTTTCCTAGTTTCATTATGATTTATGAATAACATTAATTTAATATGCAAGCAAACATTTTTAGCTCTACATCTATCGTTCTGAGTTTTCTAGCTCTGGGTCCCATAGTCATTGAGCAAAATGAAAAGTGTCGTTTAGTTTCTCAAGAAAATCAGATTAGGGGCCACATTACCATTAGTTTAAGCTTCAGTTAGTTTAAGCTCCACTTGGGAAATGTGGTGTATTACCATTATACTGCGGCAAAGCGTAAAAAACTGCAGTCAATGTAGCCTGAGGTTAATTTAAAGTAAACTGAGGTAATAAGCTCAGGAATTAAATTGCAGTATAATGGTAATACACCGAGCTTTCTGAAGTACAACTTAAGCTAACTGTAGCTTAAACTAAGTAATGGTATTACCGGCCCTTAGAACTATATAATTTATCAAAACTTAGATTTTATATTATTATTTTGTTCAAAAGACATTAAGATATTATTATTCTTTGTTCTATTTGCATAAGAAAATGAGATACATGATGGCAGAATGGTTGCGGCGCAGTGCTCTTTATTTTACATTCAATGCATGGCGCACCAACTTGCTCGAGCTTATTCAGCATTTGTTTAAAAAGGACTGGGTGAGCGAGGGACCCGCCCCTGTTTTAAAAATGGAAGAAAATACACAAATTTGTAAAAAAAAAATCACATTTAATCTGTTTTTTTGCATCAAATGAAAATTCGTCATATTAAAGCAGAAGTATTGCAGTTAAAATGTTCCGCCTGCCTACACAAAGGAAATCTGCGCGAAGTCCTGTCTGCTCACTGCGCATTTCAACACGTCCGTCTCACAGCACTGGCAGATTAATTACTGTTCAATTGACAATTTAAATTAGTACCTGCTGAATCAACTCTTGTGGTGAAATCAATTAATGTGAATAATTAGTCCAGGAAGTCGTCATTTAGATTGTTATTTGCTGTCACTTGAATTACAATATGAAAGAACACAAATCCCTACAACTCTCATCTTCACTTTTTGATTTTTATGTTTTACGAAAATCGCGTTTCTTGGACCATACATGGACCATGCAGCTTTGGTGTTTTATAATTTTATTGGAGAGTACAAGGGAAGGAGGACGCCCTCGCCATCGCAAAAGAATAAATATCCCCATAAAAGAACACCCGTTTAAAAATACCAGCCAAGTCTCCGAGCTAAAAAAAATAGGTACCTAAATCTAAAAATTCAGTATGATACCAGCAAATAAAATTAAAAAAATTGGCGCATCGTATATAAAAATAAATAGTACCTACAAAGTATTTTGGCCAGAAATAAAATATCATTCACTATGTTCATCTATGTTAAATGCATTAAAAAACTATTTCCAGATTTTTGTATGTCTTATCACCAGGGTTATACATGGTTTGGTTATACGTCATTAAGAAAGTCCCTTAAATACACATTTTCACACAAAGTATTAATTGTTGAATGGAGAAATAATTATTAGGTATTAGGTGGTTTGTTGGTACTTATGATCACCCATCCAATCCCACATGTTCGAATTCTGCATTTAGTACATCTGTGCTTTCGTCTGGTTAATCAAGTTTTGAGGAAGGACTTAAAATCTTGCAAGCAATATATGTGACCGCTGGTGAGCCTACAGTGTAGGTATTGTGGTATTTATTAGGTAGGTATTGTTGAATTCTCGTGATGATTGCTGTCTGCCATTTCCACTTCTTCCAATTTGTTCAACTTCAAACAGTTGCTGTACATTCTAATCAATTTGTGGTTCACATAATTGACTGTCTAATTTTATTCAGACACCAGTCTCAATCCTGCCTGATTCTTCTCTGCAACCCAGATCTTAAGTTATTAAACTCTTAAAATGATAGAAAATACCTGACTTTTATTTACTATGGCACAATTTGCTCAATACCTACTATTCAATATTAACAAATAAGATGATGCTTCTCTTGGCCTGCTTTACATTTTGAGAGTGCACAATTTGAGACTGGGTACAATTGATTTTTCAATGACAAAGACATCTACTGATGTAACTTCTTTCCTGCAAGAGGAATCTTCATGACTTCACTCAATAAACCCTAGAATGTCCTCTCAATGATTGTGATAATTTCAGCCTGATACGTCGTGTAGTAGTTTGGTCACAACAGTGTGCATTTATATTGCGATGCACGGAAATTTACTTTAATGAGACTGAGAGTAAAGTGATAAATGATATTAACAATTTAATAAAAACCTAATAATATTAGTCATCTAAGGTCAGAATTTGGAGACGATATTTGAAATGAATACCTTCCAATCATTATTTATATGCAATTTAGTTTACAGGTTACATAATTTATACAAGTCTGTGACGAAATCAAGAATAATTGGCTTTTAATGACATTTTCGATAGACATAATTTCGGTTACAGGTGTTGCGTGTATCCGTGCTCGCTCATCAACCCGTTACACTGAGCGTTTTCCTAGTAATATAATGAATGACGTTCTCTACCTTGGATGATAAGCGTGGCTTGGCAACTTGCTTAGAAGCCCGGATCCCAGTCTGTTTCTTGCTGCAACTTCTTCAACTCGAAACATATCAACGTGTCGCCTGCTTCAAACTCAACCGTCTTGTCTGATAGCCGCAGACCACACTCGACGTCCTTCTTGATACTGTCCACCTCGTTCTTCAAGTGACGCATCGACTCCATGGTTCCTAAAGACAATATCATCAAACAGAATTTATCATTTACTCACTACAACATTATTATGGGGTGTGTTTTCAAATATCAAAGAAATACATTATTTTAAAAATCTTACAAATTAGAGTGAATTTTAGATTGAGGTTGCATGGAAGCATAATCAAGAGATTACGAAGTGAAATATAAGTTACTTAACGTAAACTATGGTTAAGTCATTGAATATTTATAATAGTATTCAAAGGTTAAGTACTTAAAATTAGTTACCTTCATGTATGACATCTTGTCCACGAACCAGTCTGTACTGTCCAGATTTCTTCAACATACCCTTAGTGCATCGTGAACCAGCAACCAGCACTTTCCGTTTCCCCTCTGTTATTTCAAATTGCTGTAGTACATTAGCCTCTCCTGAAAACAATCAAGTAATATTTGTAGACAAGGCAATTATCCAAAAAAACTACTAGAGCACTACAAAAGATGCATTTGGTTGAGTTCCTTAAAATAATTGAGTAAACTCGTGGAAAGACTACCTAGTGTTTATTTATTGCAAATTGAAATTGCATTCTCAATTAAAAAAATTATTTTCTGTTGAGGTAAAACAGTGTACTTTTAATTTATAACATATAACTTTGTCCTCTTACCTAATATTTCTTCAACTTCTTTGAGCGGTAATTTAGAGCTAATTTCTTTCTTCAGATCATCAACTAAACGATATATGACATTGTGGTGTCGTATATCAACCGCTTTCTCTTTAGCCGTGTCCACAACATTTGCAGGGACTGTTACATTGAAAGTGTAAATTACAGCTTTGAATACTTCTGCCAATTCTACATCTGTCTCGGTAACATTACCAACACCATAGTGGACTAAGTTCAATTTACAGTCCGTGGAGTTGTCGTAGGTTTCCAAGACATCCAAGATGGCTTCCACAGATCCGTCAACGTCACCCTTGACTATGACGCTCACTCGAGGGCTGAGGTCATCATACTTGTTTTCTTTCTCACGGGGACCAACTCGCCGCATCTTGAATCTTCCCATTAACCTCTTCTTTTCTAACTGTGCTTTGTATTGCTGCAACAAAATTCAATAGTCTACGTTGTATCTAGCTGAGATTAAATTATGATGTTACAAGTGAATATTTCTGCTTACCTGTAAATGTTCCTTGTGCTTGGCTTCAACAAATTCACTATCAATTTCTTGTTTGTCTGCAGCTTTCACTCCCTCTCTCCATCTCATAACTTCACTTGCACGTTTCTGTAAAACAAAATTCAAATCTTTGAATTTCTTGCTGAGTTTTTCAATAAAATTTGTATACTTCCATATTAACCTTCCAAATGTTTGAAATATTAGAACATTTTGATTCTCTTGTGCTGCTTTTAAGTCCATACAATCCAAATTATCCATAGTATCTTGTGTAAAAGTTAGTCTAATATCCATGATAAGTGATAAGTGATAACTTGATAAGTTGTACCTACACTTTACTTTTTCATTATCTTGAGTTACTACTTACTTCCTATTTATATTTTGTGGAGTTTGTTCACTACCATACAGTAGGTGTACCTACACCTATTTTTTTTATCTGGACCCTTACCTAATATAGCCAGGCAATTACCTAATAACCCGTACTAGCACCGACCTTGAGCTCAGCACCGTCGTAGCACCAATGTTTGGCGGTATTAGGTAAAGCCAACTTCTTGCACAACTTCTGTGCCACACTTATGTGTCACACTTCTTGAATGGAAATTAGAACATGTTTTAAGTTCTGTGACAGAAAGTTGAGTCGTGTAAATACAAAATGTATGCAAAATGGGAATGTGACACAGAAGTTGTTCAAGAAATTGCACCGTGTAAATGGGGCTTAAGTAAGGGTCCTGGTTTCCTGTATAAGTATATTTTGCTAATATTAGTTTATTATTTATTACCTATGATTTATTTCTGTAAAAATAGCTCCTGAAACATGTTTGTTCTTCTATACAATATTCATCCCACAAATTAGCTTCCTGAGCTGTAAGGACCCTTGTGATTTTTGTATGTGTACTTACTACATAATAAATAAATACTAAATAATAATAATAAGTAATAAAGGAGTTAAAGAAAGTGTTGCAGTGATTCAACATGCACCCACCTCAGACTCCACTTCTAAGAGCTCATCCCCAGCTGAAGGAAGATCCCTCCAGCCAATGACCTCGACAGGAGTTGCAGGAGGAGCCTCATTGATTGGTTCACCGCGTTCATCAAACATTCCCCGCACCTTGGCCCAAGCAGTGCCCGCAACAATGACACAGCCCTTGCGCAATGTGCCGCGCTGGATGATGACCGTAGCCAACTTGCTAGAAAGAATATAAAATGGAGTCATTTATTGTTATGCTACAGAAACGATGACACTGTCATCTAGTGGTGCAGTCACACCACTCAGAGGTCCTATTTTCGAGATTGTTCGAGCGCTCGCATAATCGAGCGTGACGTCTGTCCGAAGGAAATAGTATCCAACAAGCCAAATCAGTTTATTGTTTTGTTTTGTCTGGCGTCAGGCGGCCGTGAATCTGTATGAAATTTGACTCGAACGATCTCGAAAATATGTCCCCAGGCAATAGGCAACTTGTTAGTAAATCAACATGGCATTACAACAGCATGCTAATGCCATGCTGGTCCCACAAACTAATTACACTGTAAGTATAATATTGTTTAAGATAAGATTGATTGTCAGTAATCAACATGGCATTTATATTTGTATTTATTATTTTCCCATAGCCGTGTACGATCATCAATAATTGAATATTTCAAGTATTTTATTTGCTAAAATTTTTTGATATTTTTGGCCTACTATATTACTATCTCAAAAATGAAAAAATATCACAGAATTAAAAGTTAGATCTTAATTAGAAGAATGGTCTACCCAACCACATTCCAAGCTTGCCAAAAACAATTTTAAATTAGAGATGTATTCAACAACTGGGCCTCATAAAATTTAAACAAATTAAATATGCAGCTTAGCAGGGTTGGGTAAGTTACCAAAAATAAAGTAACTTTAGAAAGTTACGTTACTTTCTCCAAGAAGAACCTAACTAGGTAGTTAAAGTTAAAGTTACTGAGAAAATATAGGTAACTGAAAGTTACATTTTCTATGAAAGTTACTATGAAAGTTACTCTGATAAAAATTGATAATTTTGAGGGAAAACTTGACAACAGGGTGGCAGTAACCACGTGACATTATGTGGACTGGTCATGTATAAATGCGCTGGGGGTGGGGGGAGGGGGAGAACAGATAGATGACCATTTAATTTCGCATGTAGAGCAAGCTAAGACGAAAGGGGAAGGGTTGGTTAGGGTCGCGCGTACTCAGGTAGGCAGGAAATGAAATGATTTGAAGCGTGCTAAATTTATATACAGGTAAAGGGTTTGGTTTACAATGTCAAGTTTTCTCTCATGTGATCTAAAGTAACTCTCTTGGTAACTTTTAAAATCAAAAAGTTCCCGTAGAAAAAGGAACTTAGACGTAATTAAGTTACCAGGTTTAAAAAGTATTGAGTTGCCATAAAAGTTACTGAAAAAGTAACGCGTTACCGGTAACGCGTTACTTTTGTTAAGTTACTACCCAACTCTGCAGCTTAGTAGGTAAATATACCTAACTAGGTACTTAGAAATTAATTACCTACTATTTCTCCATTATTGTACCAACTCGGATATAGCAATATTGCAATGTATACCTACAGCAGAGCATACTATTATACTTATATGTTACTAATAAGCTAGGTACACATTTCAATCACAGCTAAAAATATGTCCCACTTACCCCCGCCTTGGATCAGTTTGAGACTCGATGACTACTCCTTCTACCATCCCCCCTGGGTCCCCCTTTAAATTCATGATCTCTGCTTGCAGCACAATCGTCTCAGCTAGCAGATCGAGGTTTGTTCCATGAAGCGCTGATATCTGTACTGTTTGAACATCTCCACCAGTATCCTCTACTTGGATGTTATGAAGCACAAGCATACGTTTGGTCCGCTCCTATGGAACATTCATGTTCATTACAATTATGGAAAAGACTGAAATTTTTTAAAATGTTTTAACAGAATTAATTTGTATTAAAAATATGGATTACACTTACTATGTCTGCATCTGGTTTGTCAATTTTGTTAATTGCAACAATAATTGGAACTGCAAAAAAAAAATATGTACCATCTTATTATAGACACCTATTTTTAGAGTATACAACTTAATTATGAAAGCATAAGCAGGCATAAGTGTAAAGATATGTACCGTTAGCTTCTTTGGCCATTCGAATGGACTCGACAGTTTGTTCCATAACTCCATCATCTGCTGCAACCACTAGCACCACTAGATCTGTCACATTCGCTCCTCTAGCACGCATTGCGGTGAATGCTGCATGCCCTGGAGTGTCCAGGAAAGTAATAGTCTCACCAGTTTGCAGTTTTACTGTAAGAAGAAGACACATCTCACATAATTACTATCAGAAACTCTATTGTAAGACCATTGGTTAAATTTACTTCTGAAGTGTAACCTAAGTACTAGATATAAGTACAATATAAACGAAGAAATTATTCAAATTCCAGTTAAAAAGTAAATTAGAATTTTCAATTGACTTCCATCAACACAAATTGGTATCCTGAGCTAAGTGGAGCGTATTATTGTTATTGAATTTATAGATTAAGCTCATACACACCTGAGAATGCGCCAATATGTTGTGTGATTCCCCCAAACTCCGAGGCAACGACGGAAGTATTTCTGAGTGAATCAAGGAGAGTAGTCTTGCCGTGGTCGACATGTCCCATAACAGTAACTACAGGAGGTCTTTGAACAAGTTTGGAAATATCTGGTGGAGGTTGACAAACTGCGTCTCGGTCCTTCTGTTCTGCTTTCTTTGTGTCTGGGGGTGCAATTATGCGGAAACGCATCCCAGACTTCTTGATTATGTCGTGAACTACTTTAGTGTTATCTATTATTGACGATGGATCATCATAGTCAGCCGAATTATCTACGTACATCATTACCTCGAATATATGATCTAAAGTAGGTAAACAAAAGAAAAAGCAGTTAGGAGTGATTTATAAAGATGTGAACAAATATCAATTCATTTATGTTTAAAGACAATCAAATTGAGACATTTCTGTCTGTATTGACAACCCCATAAAAAACACTCCGTTTAAAAATACCAGCCAAGCACTTCAACTAAAAAAAAAAGAAGAATCTAAAAATTCAGCACTGAAAAGTAGTGATATCAAAAAATTGGCCAAGTCAAAACTTTTCAAAAAATACTTGGCGCATCGTGCATATAAATAGTATAGAAGTAGGCCGGAAATCAATTATACTCATCTATACATATAATATATCTATAATGATATGATGTAGTGGATCAGAGCCCTTGATAGATGTATGTGGATCCGGTGCGGTTCTTGCTCTGTTGGTTGCTTGTGCTGGCCCTGAAAAGGGCCGTTCGCAGCGACGTTTCGAGGCACTTGCTGTCCTCATCCTCAGGCAGGCTGGGGTGGAATGGCTGGATGGGAAAAGCCGGCTCTTAATCTTGCCTACTGTCGCAAGTAGGCGAGCCAATGGGAAAAGAGGAGGAATTGGCTGCGTGACCAATGGGAGCGCGGGAAATGAGTAGGAGTAGGGATGGAGGAGCGGTGGAGGGGGTTGTCTGGTCAGCTGATCACTCAGTTGACTGTTGGAGCTGGGCCTTGGCACGACTGCGTGTCAGGGGTCCCTGGGCCGCTGCTGGTGTCGGCTCCCTCAGTGCGGCGGGGACTCCTGCGGTGACACGACTGCGTGTCCGTGGTCCCTGGGTCGGGTCCGCGATGGTCGGCGGCGGCGGTGATGTCGGCTCGGTCGGGGCGACGGTGATCTGCGCCATGACCGGCTTCCAGGCATGTGGCAGCCTGATCGAGTCGTCCCGCTGGTTCATGTTGTGCGGGCGGCGCTCGATCTCGATGGCCTCTCGGATGACTCGCAGGCTGCGGTACTCGACGGTGGCCAAGGACTTCGTGCCCTCGAAGTTGATCCGGTGGCCCTCTGCTTCCACGTGCTGGGCGAGGGATGAAGTCGGTGCTCGGAGACGGACTGCTCTTCGGTGTTCCTTGATCCTTACAGACATGTGCCGGCCAGTCTGTCCGATGTAGGTGCGAGGGCAGTCTCCGCAGGGGACCTCGTAGACGCCCTTCTCTTCTAGAGGGATCTTGTCCTTGGAGCTGCGGAGCATCTCGCCGATCTTGCAGTCCGCCCGGAAGATGGTCTTGATGTCGGCCGTGGCGAGGAGCTTGCTAATGCGGTCGGTTGTCCCTCGGACATACGGCAGGAAGGCGAGTCTGACCGGGTCGATGGGCGGCGTAGGCGTGTCCGGGTCCTTCGGCTTCCTGTTCCACGCCTTGTGGAAGTCGCGGTTGGAGTAGCCGTTGCAGCGGAGCGCCTTCCGCAGGACCTTCTCCTCCTCTGCGATGTGGTCGTCGTCTGCGACCCTCCTCGAGCGTGTGGTGAGCACCGGAGCTGCGATGGATGATGGTGTGACGACGCGTGCAGGTAGCGGTCCGTGTGTGTTGGCTTTCGATAAAAAAAAACAAGGCCTAAAAAAACAAGGCGCCAAGTATTTTTTGAAAAGTTTTGACTTGGCCAATTTTTTGATATCACTACTTTCAGTGCTGAATTTTTAGATTTCTTCTATTTTTTTTAGTTGAAGTGCTTGGCTGGTATTTTTACACGGAGTGTTTTTTATGGGGATATCACTCCTTTTTAAAGTGTATTATTACAACTTGTAACATATTGTGGCACCAAAGATTATAATTCTTTTAAAACACAAGATTTTGTGATTTGGTTGCTAAGAAAAGTTGTGCTTGTTACTGTGTTTATGCTATAAATAATATGTTACGAAGTATAGCGAAAGTGTCGTTCCAATCGGTCCAGCCGTTCTCGAGTTACGGCATCACTTCCGGTTTTCAAAATGGCGGTTGACATCACTGCCACCTAAAATTTGTATCTATAAATGTTATGTAACATTATAAGCCTTCTGAATATGTAGTTATTGATATAAGAGATGATTTTAGTCAGATTTGTCATTTTTATGACGTCATTTCCGGTTTAGGTTATAGAACATTTTTTCTTCGACTATTGGTATTCCTTATAGATGACCTTCTAAATCGAATGGTGCTAATTTCGTTCTAATCGGTCCAGCCGTTTTTGATATATGACGTCACTTCCGGTTTAAAAATGGCGGCACAAAAAATTTATAAGAACAAAGGTATCATCAGACGCCAAAAGTGCACATGTGGTAAAATTTTTAGATGGATCGGTTCAGCCGTTTAGGCTGTGGCGCTGATAGCAACGTTTCCTGATATCTGAATCTGAATCATCATCATCGTCATCAGATAGCTTTGAAAAGGGGTGTAATTTCACTGTTTTCACGGCCCTCTAGCTCGCAAACGGCAACACGTATTGTTCCTAAATTTGGCATATGTTGTCAGGTGGGCCATAGCTCGAAATTAAGTTATTTTGCAACAATGTGAGATTTTCCAATTTTAAGATCCAGTAGGCCGAAAATGCTAATTTGTTGCTTACAGTAAAAGTGTTTGGTCTGCTCCTCAGTTTATTAGGCATTTACGGTATGTTGAGTGACTGTGAGTGTATAGTACGACTTGGTTGGGTGGAGCGACCGCTCCACTAGATTCCGAAAAGTAGGAATATTCGAAGATTTTATCTGTTTAAAAGTCATCCAGCTTGTTGCCCTCTGAGATTCGAGCTCAACAAAAGGGAGAAAACCTGTTGCTATGGTATATTATTCACCAGAGCACAGATATTTAATCATAGGTAAGTACAGATACACGGAAAATGTTTTAACTGGTCAACACTTACCAACATCTTTCTCCATATTGTTTGCTAAGTCGGCTACAGATATATTTTTCCAAATGTCCACAGTCTTTGATTTTGCTTTGGGTGAATATTGAATAATTCTTGGTGCTTTCTGGAAAATAAACAATTTCGTAAATAGAGATACCTATATCCACAGAAATTTAAATATGCGTAATGCATTGGGAATTAGGTTGTAGATAAATGATAAATGTACTTACTTTACTTCCTATTAGGTACATGCTAAACAGCTATAAATAATGCAGATTGCAGTTGCAAAGAATTTAAAAAAACATACCCACCTACCTATAATTTTACAATAAAATAATAATTTACAATAACATTTTAATAAACTTGAAGTAAAATAACCATATACTTTCAGCTTTATTTATTTATTTATTTTATTTATTTCCTTATTTTACATTAATGTAATGCAACCATACTCAAACTCTCTTGTTCTTACCTACTAATAATTTGAATCAAATCTCTTCTTTCATCTAGATCTATTCATTGCAATGCAAAGTTTGAATGATCAAAATGTCTATCAAAACACTATCAAAATGACTTTTATCAAAATGTAAAAATGTAGAAAAATGTGGATACAGAATATATATATATATATATCTAGGTACATATGGCTGTGATTAACAATTTTTCAGATGCGGATAAGACTTCAGCTATAACATAACGTACCTTTTCTTCGGCAGTTTTTCGTTTCTTGAATACTGATGCCGATGTGTGTAGAGCTCGACACTGACATTGGGAACGTGTTTTGAACAATACATTGTAATAGCTATATTTTCTGGAAAATACTGTCTGCACTGGAAGGCTCGATGCTTTTATAATATAATCCAATCCAATTCCACTTGTTACGATTGTACTGAAACTAAACCATAATTCTTCTTTATTGAACGTGGTACTACCTAGGTACCTACCTATTGTGATTCAACATCGTTCGACCATGCAGGTACCTAGTTATTAGGGTGACCTCAAAGGTGATTATAATGTGGTTCTAGTTATAAATAAGAGTAAAAACATGGTTCGACAGATTGAAGTATTCAAATAATGAGGTTAGAGGTCACACTAAATATATTACGTAGCCCATTACATACTAACTACATATTTACACATGACGCATATAGTCAAGTGATTTCGTATAGTTAGAAAAATGAAGTAATTAATGGACGTACGGAAAGATTTTAACAAAAAAATACTCACGTTCTACACAACCTTGCCCCAATCATGGAGGCGGCCATTGCCCGTCCGCTCCATGTCCATCCATAAAGAAGGCTGTGGTTTAATAAAGTCACCAATGGATGATCAGTATTTTTATGACCAATGAAAACAGAGATTGAGACGAGTGACGAAATTTCAAAACAAGATTTCTGACTGTCACTTGTCAGTCATCCTGTCTCTAGTCTCATCTGACATATCATCCAAACTAAACTGAAACACTTGTTCGCGGCAGTTTTACAGGTGATTGTCACAAAAACCAACATTAAGGAATTACCTATGGCGTGGCCTCTCGTAAGATTGAAACGTCCAGCTTTTGTAGCCTTAAATCTGACAATAATGACTTTAGAGTGGATTTGTTTGACAGTTGCAATAGTGCTATTTATAGCAGCTATTTACATGTGGAAAAACTTGAGCCAATATATCAATATGCTTTCCAATAACGACGGATATACCCTACCATTAATGTTCTTGATCATCGCAATATTGGCTATTCCTACGCACTTACTTGGGATTTTCATGAATGTTAAAATTCAAGACGTCAATGCCAATAACCCTCCGGTCGTATGGTTGTTTTATGCAGCTATTGCTACTCTGTCAATTGCCATGTGCACATTTTGCATCATTGTAATTGGTTTCTTACATATGCACCATTTACAAGATGATGTACACAATGGGATTGTAAAAAACATGAAATCATATATTCACAAAGGTGAATCGAGCAAAGATATCGATGTATTACAAATGCACTTCCAATGTTGCGGCAGTAAAACCTACCGGGAATGGTTTTATGTCAGATGGGATGAACGCATGCACGAGCCTTCCTCACCAGGGTAAATGAGACTTCAGAAAATTAATTATCTTCATATAATTGGATGTATTATTATTCACTGTTGTCAATTTCAGTGAGTTTATCAGTGACGACGTGCCTTATAGCTGCTGCCTGCAGACGTCCATGCACCCTTGTGTGCACAACAGTATAAAGTCCTCAAGCCACATCTATCGTTACGACCCTCCTCACAGTCCGATGATCTCGAAACAAGGATGCCATGCGGTCATAATCAGTGCCACACGCAAGCAGATGCTAATCATCAACACTTTGCTTATTTTACTCATAATACTGGAGGTAAGAAAATATTCTTATTCACTTTCGATTATAATTTTGTGTTGCTGTTGTCTTGTCATATCTACCTACCTAAATTTTAAAATTTATATTACAGTTCTTTCTCTGCGTCGCCAAGAGGTTTCAGCAAACTGCTCTAAGTAGACAATCAAAAGGTGACGACGGCAGTTTTGTTTATAGAGCGTGGCTCTTTGGGAAAGATCCTGGGAGAAGCTCGTCTGAAATTGAGAACGTATCTCTGCTCCGGGATGAAGCGGTTTCTTAATTATTGTTCTCAATTATAATCTTTATCTTAGCAATAATAATGTATATAAAACATAATCTGTCCATCGTGTTTTAACATACATTACACATTACAACTTAATAATGTAGGAATTGCACACTTTTGTTCACATGGTTTTTATACAATCGGTTAAGAGCTTATTACTTTCATTATAGTTTCCGTATTATCCAGAGTCTTTAAGCAAATGTACCGAATACTGCGTTCTTCTACTTCTTCGGTTTAGTTATCCCAATATATCCAACAATCTCAATCGGTACGAGCTCCTCCCCGTCATGCTCCAGTACAGCAGTGTCCTCGAGCTCCGCTGTGAAGGTCCTCGCTCCTGTAGCCGCCGCCTCTTCGGCATCTTCCGGTGCTGCATGGGCCGCCGCCTCCTCCGCCGCCTTCACCGCCCCCTCGTACGTGCAGGCGGCGTCGGCGAGGGCGAACTTCTCAATCGCCTCGAACAACTTCTCCTGTATCTTATCCGACAAGATCATATGCTCGATCTCTGCGCCGCTGACCGTGCTCTTGAGATTGTGTCGGGTGTATTCCTCCTCCTCGTCGACCGAGAACTCGCTGAGCATGCTCTCAGAGACGTCGTCTGACTTGTGCAGGAGGGTGAGTCCGTGAAGCGTCGGCAGCACACGGCGTCTGTTCAACTCGGCGGTCACAGCTTTGTCAAACTTTTGCAGAGCGGTCAATACGACTTCTGTTAAAAGATATGACACCATTTGTTAGAATCTAATTGTTTTGATGAATCTAATACATGAACGCAAGTTTAATTAGGCTATACGAAGAGTATTTTGTGTCAAGTGTTTCTGGAAATGATGCAGCAATACGGCACTTTTAGTTGACTAACATATTATCTTAATAATCACCAAGTTTTGTTCTTGTTTTATTTCACAGTGAAGGATTCAAGTAGGAATAGGTAATTCTGAGAAAATCATATCAACTCTATTTCCGGGTTTTGTTCAAAGCTCATTTTGCTGATACAAAAGGACTTTATTTTATTATTTGACGCATTCTACAAAACTATACATGTATTTATCTTGTGTACTATAAATAAGTTATATCGAATAATCTTTATGATTTCAATTCAATCACCCTCTAACTTCCTGAAGGATCGATTAGTCTCACCTGGCTTTCCTCCCTTCTTTCGACCGACGATCTCAAACGGAGTTGGTTCCTCGGTCGTGAACAGACCCTCTGCCGGCATCCCCACCGTGATGTGCGTCTTAGCGCCGAGGTCGTACTCCGTGCTCAACGGCATGAACGCCACTTGTGCCTGGCGAGAGAGGCGTGGGGGCCCGTCGGTACTTTGACCTCCACATGAAATGCTGTTCGCCAATCTGTTGGCGTATTCCTGTTGACTCGACAAACCTTGCCGATTGGCAGATCTCGCCGTCTTCTTCATACTGCCGTCTTCTCCCGGGTATATGTTTGACAAGCGGCTTATGACTGGGTCAGCCATGTAGCCTTTCTTGGGTGGATATGAGAGTTTGTTGGACACCTCCCTAATTGAAGTTCTTTCTGCTGGAGCCTTGCCAGGCTCAGAAGTGGAGCGGTTCATCTACGAACATTCAAGATTAACATTACATATTTACATGTAACAGTTACATATTTTTCTTATAATGATTTTCAAACAGTTTTTTCGTCATACGTCAAAAAACGAAGTGTCTGAATCGGAATGAATAGTTCATCATTCCAAAAACTAGTTTAACTGAAATGGAAGTAGACGGTGTGGCACGCTGGCACATTATGTGCAACAATTTGACTGAGATGAGAGTCCCGAATCAAGAGTCAACTGGTGTCAAAGGCATGTAGGTAAGTGAACACATTATTAGGTATTATTAGTATTATACCTAATAGTTACAGTTATTGCAAGATAAAAAATACAAATACAAATCATGATGTAACCGGTAGCTGAATGCTGATAACATTGCTGTACACGTCAGAGTCTCTGTTGTTGCATTGTTGTCGTCACACTACGATTTTCCAGCCAGAAAGTAGAACGAATTTTTCTACATATTTTATTACTCTTGCTATAAGTAGTTTTTAATTTTATTGAAATAACGTGTCAGGAGGGTTGCATATTTTAATAAAATTAACTGCGAACTAAAATGAACTGCATTTGACGCAGTCCAATTTGGCGCGTTAAATATTTTGCGCGGTCCATTTTAATTTGTAGGTATTAGATTATTATGGTAGGTAGTAGTAGGTACTAATATTTATTTTCGAGGTGGCAACCACTTAATTACCGAGGTACCTATCAATGTTTCTTGAAAAACGTATTATCTTTCAGTAAGCTAAGAATTGCGTACTTTCATAACACCTAGAACCACAGAACTTATAAAGTCTACAGCGTCAAATAAGTTAAGTATGAATAAATAGCAGCAGGTACACTCAACAAATCATAAAACGGTATTTGAACGAAACGGATTAACTGAAAAATATTTGAGACATCATCGAATTAAGTCTATGTAGTAAAGTATCATCTAACTCTTGTAGATGAGCTCTGATTTAATTGATAAAAAGAAGGATTTATTGTCAAAGAACCTTCCAATCCATTTTGTTCAAATACCGTTTTATGCTTTGTTGGGTGTACATACCTACATTTTTTCTTCTAAGTATTTTTCACCAAAGGAGTTTAAATTAGGTAAACTGTTTAAAACGTTCTAGATAACATTTAAATATTGATTATTTTTTACACATTTGGTGAAATATGCAATGGGAAGATGAACTACGTAATATCAATAAACATTGCTCAACTAAATCATTTTTGTGGTCAAATTTTAGATGGAGGTAAATATTCGATGCATTATACCAACATATAATAATACATGATCCTACCGGTCCTCCTTCGTCAAGGGAGCACGAAGGAGCAATGTAATTGGGTTTCTCCTATATTTACCTTGATCCCTATTACTTGCAACTCTATTTCCATAACTGATCGCAGGTTTTGAGTAATCAATCTCCTAGACCAAGAGAACGAAGGTGCGTGTAAATGCATACCGTGGTTTGCATGAAGTCTTCAAACGTAGCAGTTGGTTGGTTGCATTTCGACTTTCCAGAGCCTTCTGTCTTAGGTGCTCCTCCAGCTCGATCATACATGGCATTGGCCTCATTCTCAAACTCCATCTTGATGCCAATTAGGTGACTCTACGATTACTCTTTTAATTTGGCCAGTGCCTCTTCAGGCAAAAATCTTACGATAAAAGTTTCAATGACATGTTCACGACAGAATTTTAAATATTTGTTAACGTAGGTAACCATGGATTTAGAAATCATCTGCATATCAATAATGCTAACATTAATTATTTCTATGTACTTTCTTGTTACATTACACACATGACATAACATTTTTACATCACTATACTTGTTGCACAATGAATACATCTATAAACCATGAACAAAAGAAGAATTAAATTGGAGATAACAAAACAAATATGATGTCCACAAAATCTTAACAGTCCTATTAATATGTCACTTTTTTACCATCTCCCATTTGCATCTGGCAATACTTTGGTAAGTTTCTGAGGAAATAATAAATTGCACATTCTGTAGTTATTAGTCATCAGTTTAGTTTATTTCGATTTCAAAGAAGAAACAGAACACTTCGTCGTGTCAATATGATTTTGACAGTCAGTTACATGAACGTCAGAAAGAGCAACAAGATAGTGAATATGAGAAGAAGTCATTCAATAGTCCTGTCATTTGACTCCTCTTCACGTCGTCTTATTTCGCTGATGTCTTGAAGTCCCGTGTCACTCAAACGGTTCATCAACTCTTCACTGATAACAAGCTTCAACCCATGTTTAACACTATCAGTGTTTCCATCATGTGCACACGTGTGTGTCACTTCAGCTATATTCGCATAGTTCAAACCGGAACTGTTGATGACAAACAGCTTGTCTTCTTGCACACACTTCGGAGTCGAAGAGCAACGAGAGAGAACCGGTGGGTCGGTTGTATTTCGCGAGGAGGTGGAAACGAGTGGATGTTTACCGTAGTCATCGCTATTGCTCTGTGCACAGCTTAGCGACACATCCATTATGATCTTGACACCTTCAACGCAATTCTTCTTCGCCGTATCTTCTATTGCATGAATGCTGGTTGTTGAAACTTGTTCCATGTAGCTTCCGCTGGGATCGGCTACCCAGACACATTCGAACTCTGATGATGGTGTTCGTGGTAACTTGTCCATCTCTTGTATTTTCTTGTAAAAGTCTTGCAGGGATTTAAGTTGACTTGCGTACAAGTCGCGATACTCTTCTAATAACTTCGTATATTGCTGATAATGAAACAAATATTGATCGAAAGTTGTATTAGTCAACGAAGAAGAGTTGGTGTTCGAGATACTATTTACATTTCTTTGATTATTGTCTGGAATATTCTGTTGTGGTTTCTCAAGGCAGTCCTTCTCATCGTTACAATTTGTACTCAAACCGTCGGTAGACGCGGCGGAGTCGAGCGGTAGTAGTTGCTTGTCTTCTTCATCCACAAGGTTTCCTTCGCCCATGGACATCAAACAAGAAACTGATGATACCTCTGTTCAGTTGCCCATGAAAATAGCAATTATTTTCCATTTATAACTGATGTAGTTTTCGTTTTTGTCGATGTCAATTTATTTGGTGCATCCTTCCGATGCCACCATTTGTGAAATTTTACTCTAGGTACACCGAAAAGAGCATACTTACGATTCCCTGTTTAATTTTGAAAATATGTGTTTTATTTGTTTCTATAGAAAAAGTGAAATTGGCATTACAACAATAAACTCGATAATGTCTTTCAGTGATGCACACACAGTTCATTGTTTAGAAGTAGATGCCGCAGCAAGCTACAATGTATCAACCTGCCCACTCTTAATTAACCCGACGATTGCTGTTTGTCCGATACTATCCATAGAAAATAACACGTCGGGTCCACGCAATTATTTAGCATGACGAGTGCTTTAGCGTTTCGTACTCCTTGTATTCCCATCAATCTTGCATGAAAATTTTGCTTGACAAACCAGTTGGCCTTGAAGGATATTTGTTCACAATTGAATGACTTGAAATCCCCACAAATCAAATTTTCTTATCAAGCCGGGCTTGTCAAATACGGTTAACATGCAAGACTTAAAGTGTATGGGAGGCTGCGTGTTGAACGATCACATTTACGTATCTATAGAGAAACACTTGCTACTCTCGAATAACTGCTCATTTTTTGCTTGCGCAGAAGTATCTTCTATCATACGATGAAATACCAGCAGAGTGAGAAAATCCCCGAGCTGAGGCATTTTGGCTGGTGGAACCACTGGTACGACCCGCAGCTGGAGGACCGCATCACAGTCCGTGAGATCGTTCCCGGTTCTTTCAAGTCTCCACGTCTCGTCGCCAACACTCCGTTCGTGCTCTTGAGCTCCAAGCCGTCTGGCGAGCCGCGCGAGGGCAAGCAAAGAGCCAGCTCGCGCTCCGGCATCCCCGACCCTTGGGCCCAGTACTTGGCTTTCAAGGCCGCGCCCTTGGGTAAAGATGATCGGGAGTCGAACTCGAGGCAGATCGACCTCACGAAGTCCTTGTGGAAAGATCATGATCTGTGCATGACTCAAGGAATACCGGATCCGTGCAGGAAGAGTTGGCCGAAAGTTGGTACAATGCTGAAAACCAGATCAAGCATGGGCACGAAGGTCCCGCGAAAGACGCAAAATTCCTTTCAGTCCAATAAATTGGATGTTTATCAAAATAAAAATAGGGGGCTTGAAATTACAGAGACGTGCTTAATAGAGGAAAAAGCAAAACATAAAAAAAATAACAGTGAAAAGAATTATCGACCCACGAATGGATCAAAACGCGAGGAATCAATTAAAAGTCAAGGAAATATGTACCAGGACCAAGATGCGGCTATATGCATGTGTGTACAGCTGCAACCACCGACTTTGCCAAAACCAGAACCACAGCCAAAACTTGCGCCAACTTGTGCATGTACTTGTGTGGAGAGACCTCCAGCTATACGCTACAATCCTCAACAACACGTGTGTTGTTCTTGTCAAGTGAAGCAACCGCAGAAGACACTTTGTGCAGCTGAAGACCAAGTTGTCTGCTGTTGTAAGTGTCCATGTGAACGACCTCATGTTCATAAGACTCACACATCGTCAAATCCATCGGACCGTCCACACAAATCAATGAAACCAAAGGCAATACAGGACTATTCACGGTTATGTCGGTGTAAGTTAGAGAGAGCGGAAGCCCTTGTTGCAGTAACGCCAACGAAATATGAAGCAAAATACTCGATTGATGAATGCCAATGCTTATGTAAGGAACCTCAGCTTATAAAACAACCAGAGCAATCAACTTGTTGTACGTGTAAGAAGCTACCAGAGCAACCAGTTTGTTGTACGTGTAAGAAGCTACCACAGCAACCAGTTTGTTGTACGTGTAAGAAACTACCAGAGCAACCAGTTTGTTGTACGTGTAAGAAACTACCAGAGCAACCAGTTTGTTGTACGTGTAAGAAATTACCAGAGCAACCATCTTGTTGTACGTGTAAGAAACAACCAGATCAACCAGTTTGTTGTACGTGTAAGAAACTACCAGAGCAACCAGTTTGTTGTACGTGTAAGAAACTACCAGAGCAACCAACTTGTTGTACGTGTAAGAAGCTACCAGAGCAACCAGCTTGTTGTACGTGTAAGAAACTACCAGAGCAACCAGTTTGTTGTACGTGTAAGAAACTACCAGAGCAACCAGCATGTTGTACGTGTAAGAAACTACCAGAGCAACCAGATTGTTGTACGTCTAAGAAACTACCCGAAAAAGCTGATTGTTGTACGTGTAAGAAACTACCAGAGCAACCAGCTTGTTGTACAAACTCATGTAAAGAGCCTGAGCTTAAAAAATTACCAGAGGTACCAGCTACTTGTACGTGCTCATGTAAGGAGCCTCAGCTCAAGAAATTACCAGAGCTACCAGCTACTTGTACGTGCTCATGTAAGGAGCCTCAGCTCAAGAAATTACCAGAGATACCAGCTTCCTGTACGTGCTCATGTAAGGAGCCTCAGATCAAGAAATTACCAGAGCTACCAGCTTGGTGCTTATGTAAAGAGCCCCAGCCTAGAAAACTAGTACCAGATCAGACAGCTGGTTGCAATTGCAAAATGCAGAAGACAAATGTTGAGGCTCCTGTAAACTTAAATGCTGTTCCAATAACTCATCCACCTGTAGAGCTCAAGAAACCTACAGGTAAAGTAATTCAGCAATCAAATCCAGTTTCGTATTATCCAAAAACTACACTGGGACATCCTTCTTGTAATTGTCAAGAGAAAAGCAGATATAATGACCAAACGGCGAATGGGCCAAACCCAAAACGTACGGTAACACATGGGAGAACTGAAGACGGGCAAACAGAAACGTTTCCCAGTAAATGTCAATGTTTAAAGAACAGCCATGTGAAAACTGTCCCCGCAGAGGTTCGAAGTGCACCCGCACAGAATATATTACGAGCTCATCAGGACACGGTTTCCTACAAACAAGTCTCTGCGAATCAGGCCACATGTTGTAATGCGTGTTGTAACAGGACTGGCGAAAGGGATGGAGGTGTTCATCCTTCCATCCTTCGGACGGGGGGCATTGATGTGCAGAGAAACCAGTCAGATTCTAATCCATTTGATCAGCCAGATCCTACGCGAGATGAAGATTCTGAAACCAAACTGGCGATGTCCTCTAAGAGAAAGGCGGTAAACAAACATCGGGAGGAGAAAAGACTCGCGCTACTAAAGGGACATAAGAAAAAAGAGGAGAAACGCAAGAAGGGTTGGTGCTGCAAGAAAAAACCGGCTAAAGAAGTAGCAGAAAATACTGTCACAACTACATGGTCGGCTCACATGGTCACATCGACTGAACGATTTGAACAATCGGTCAACAACAATCGATTTGAACGATTGTGCTTTTGCAATCAAAACGAACCAGTGCGTGTTCCCGTTGAGCCACCGCCGCCGCCAATAATAAATTATGCATGTTGTGAGCACTGCAAATGTTCGACAATGGAGAAAGAGAAAATCGCGGGGGTTGCCGCTAAGACAGACGAAACTCTCACTCTTAATATCAATTTACCTAAGTCTATATCTATGATATCAGCAGATGAGAAGAACTTCGAGGTGGCGACTAACGTAATTACGTACAGTATTATGAAATCTCAGCATTCAGGCGAAACGAAGAACGTAGCTCCAAATCCAGATCCTGTTAACTTGAATTATGGGAATAATAACATCCCAGCTGATAACATACCGTCAAAGTTCAAAAAGAGTCGGAGAAGGAAGGCCCCCAACACGCCCAATGATTTGAACAGCGAGGATAGCGATGTGTCGACCCTCAGCGTAGTTGGAGTTGTCACATCGCCGACATTCATACGCATGATCATAGAAAAAGCAAGGGAGGTACAAAGTCAGTCACACCAAGAACGAGTTGCTACGAGCCAGAGACATGAACGTATGGCACTTTATGATAAATTAATTGAAGGGCCTCCTGCAGGCTCGCTGATCGTGGATTTCAACGATGAAAACCCGGGCATCCAGCGACGCATCTCTTTCAGTGAAGAGACACGTAAATATAATGGCATAAATAACGATCATGAAACCGGCAAAACAGTCCCAATGATTCCAGAATCGTCGTTGGAGAAAGTTTCGGAGGAAGCACTGGAGAACTTGAATCAAATTGAAAGAGCTCGGCGAGAAAACGATATGCTTGGTGGAAGTGATCGACAAAAGAAACCATCTCTGACGATCACGAGTTCATCTTCCGCAGGCTCCACGCACATTGGAGCTAAATCAAAACCACCTGCGACCAAACTGACAAAAACTGCCACCTCTCCTGAGATAATGAGATGCGAGACACTCCTGAACAATCAGTATTTCGAGAATTCAGCTGTTGACGAAGAGGATTGGTCGAACTTACACAAAATGTTGAATCGAATGTTAGAAGAAACTAGCCAATCACCGTCTCCAGCTGTTCCTATTGATAGGAAGGGAATAACAACGGATAAAACTGGAAAAAGTCAAGTGAGAAAGAACAGGTTCTATTTTGATCCAATGCAACTTCTAAATGACAATTCAACTCAAGGTAAATCGATTTCTAACTCTCCATTGGAATCAGAGAAGTCTAAACTTTATAATGAAGCGCAATCTGAAGTTTTCAAACATCTTGGTTTGACATTGCCGACGGTCAAAAAGACGGAGAAGGGAACCAGCGAAAGTAAACACGATCTGGATTGTGGCGACGACACTGTGCAATCTCTGCAAGATGAAGTTGCCGAACTTATACAAACTATTGATAGCAGATTGATGAAAGCAAAGAGCGTCAATATAAAGACAGATCAAGCTACTAGTACTACAAATATTCCAGATCAGGGAGACAAACGTGCAAAATCACCAGCTAATGAAAAGTTCCACGACGTACCGGAACTGATCAGATACTACTCAGATCTGACACTAGGATCGGATTCTGACACATGCTTGAAACAACTTGCCAAGAAAGAAAAGCAGCCAAACATGAATGTTACCTCATTTAGTTCCGATGAAAACATTATAAAACAGCAGTCGAGTTCAAGAAATAGACGCCGAGCAAGTAAACTAAACTTACCGACAAAAGCTCTCGACAAAGTTCACTTGCCGCATTCCCTGGAGGCCGAAACTTAATTTACTGAAGATCACATCAATATCTAATAATACTTCCGTTTATCCAGGAGTTTATATAATATGGTTAACTTTAAATTGTCGTTACTCACGAATTACTTCATCCGTATAAGTATAAATAATAAAGATATAATCAAGTTTGAAGATTAAAATAGAAATACATTCTTTAATTATATTATGTCATCACTCAGAAATACTTTGTTTATTCTTCCCAATTCTTCATTTCATGGTATCAATCATTACGATTATGCAAGAAAACGAACAAATTCGGTTCACTATAAATAATTTTAAATCGAGGTATGAGAACATCCAACACATCAATCTGACCGTGAAAAGCTTCAGCTGAAACCGTTATTGCATTACAGTAAATTACTTCAAAAGCAAGAGAATAAGTAAGTGCATTGTGCCATTCATTGAAAATATTGTTTTTGTATGTGTTTGGGGTTAACAAAATTACATACCTTATTCAAGCTTGGTAGAAAATTTTAATTTACTTCATTTCAATTTTTTAAATGAAATACATTTTATTGGATGCTACAACTCCACAATTGAAGCATTATAGAATGTTTGGTTGCAACTGAATTCAGTATGATTCAGCTTAATCTTCAATTCCAGCACCGCAGCTTTCAGCTTGTAGGTCTCATGTTCCAGAATAAATGTGACAGTCAGTAGCAGCACAAAGATCGTCAGACAGAGCTGAAATGAGACAAAAGCATCCATACAGGCATTTCACAGACAATCTGCAGGAAAATAAGAGCGTATATGCGATATCTGCCATTGATTTGCATACTACTATGCAATTCATATACAATTACAATATCATACTACCACTTATTTCTCGCTGCCCATCTCAGTCCTCTGATCAAGCTGACATTTTGTCACCGAGGTAAGTAACAAATGAATGGTACAGGGGAAGGACGCTGTAAGTAACATTCTGATGAAACTGAGATAACGAAGTTTTATGTTGAAACTTATATCGATCTTCCATGCATGGAATGTCTTCCATGTCTTGAAAAAAGCAATTTAAATTTCGATATGTATTCAGAAAAATAATAATTAGGGTATAGGTCACTAAAATCCCAACATAAAGGTACCCACAATTTATTATTCAATGTACCCACCTTCCTATTTACTACCAAGGTGGTAGTATGTATACAGATCGATATTTTAATTGCTTTTCTCAAGGCGTTGTAGTAATATTTTCTAAAAACCGAGGGAATATTCTGAAAGCTCATGAGCCATTTTTTTTCAAAAAACTGGCTCAGCGTTTTTCCCCTGTACCCTTCAAATCAATTTCAGAATTTCCATGCCGATGTTATTAATCCTCTGATTGATTAAAACACTCGTATTAGCAACGCCTTGTTTTCAGGTGTTTTCAGTGTTTGTATTAATTATTTCGGCTGTGTTGATTAAAATAAACTATACAACTTTATTTCTGATGCAAAGGAAACGAAAGTTCGTATTTAGAGTAGCCTATGATGTTAATCTTCCCTAAAATCAAATGACGAAATTATGAATCCAATTACATATAATCGGAAATTTCTTACAAATATAGGGGAAAGGAAACCAGTTAGTTTATTTTTGATATCAGTAAGTGAAAAGTACTCTGTACTCTTAAGGGGGGAAGAGCGTAACCCCTACTTCGATAGAATTCGCTGTAACTCTGCATTCTTATAGACAATTTCATTCTACACCAGAATATGGCCCCCAAAAACTAGCATCGTGAACTAGTTTTTGAGATAAACCCATATGTCTCCCAATGTTAGCTTATGGCAGCCTAGAAAAATCGTGCAATTTTTACTCTAAAATGAAGATCTAATTTTTTTGTGTCGATAGATTTCAACAAAAAACTTATTTTCTAGTAGACATATGGATATATTATCAGGAAAAAAATATAAAACGATACCATCCTGAACTATTTTAAAAGTTAGACAGCAAAAACTAAATCATTTTCCTATACCTCCTGTGTTAAAAATTTCCTCATCTTCTGAAGGCATCAAATTGAAAACTCAATATAAGTCATGGGTTGCAAGTTACATGACATTTTATGAATCCTTCATACTTAAACATAGTTGAAATATTGGAAAAGTTAATAAATATTGCTAATTTCAGTAAAAAATATTTTCGGGGTGTGGCATTCGATGTCCCCACCTTAACAGTAAGAATAAACACTATAATATCAGTTTTTTTTACTACTCTTTGGAGCCAGTTTAATATACCAATACGAAACTAATACTTCACTAATATCAGTTTACATCTTAAGGACATCAGTGCCCGCTCATTACTGATATCACTATTGATTCACTGAACTCAGTAGGATACCTTACTAGTGATACTAGTAAATGTACTTCTTATATCATGTTTTTCCCCCAGGAAAAGGAAGAAAGAATATTATTCAATTAACATAATCTAAGCTTACATAATCAGGAATAATCGAATGTAATACTTACAAGCAATTTGCCATCCATTATTGCTCACTGACGGGTGAAACTGTGAAGCTTGTCAAATAGTGTTCTGATTCCAACTGCACTGCGCGAAGATTAAAATGAGAGTAGTTCATACCGTTCTTACCTACGACGTTTCTGGATGATAATGTATTCACATTCTGGAGTAACACGCCATAGAGATGGGTAATTTTATGATAACTGCATGAAATGCGAGTATGTTATGTCTAGGGCGACGAACATGAACGCGTTGCTAGATGAATCATTGCTTTTGCAGTATCACTTTCTCAGAATGAATCATTACGAAGTATTTACTCTAGGTATCTCACGAGTTTAAAGAGTTGACCGATCAATTTTTTAAGTTTGCATCGTCGATATTTAAGGAATTGTTTTAAGGTGCAATTAACGCACACTATAGTGTAAGTTTCTACAAAACATACAAGTTCGTAAGAATACATTTTTTCGGTAAAAAAAAATACTTTGGCGGTGGGAAGCGAAAATAAGATATGGCCAGTCCGCCACTGCTGACTTACCAACTAGCACGCTTCATAGTTCCCCTAGAGCTATCTGATTTCCACTTGTTTTTGGCTTATAGAATCACTGATAATATCATCTTATATTAATATTGTTAATGTTATGTGAAACAAATGCAAGAATTCAGTTCAAACATCTCACTCTTTAGTCTCGAGTGCATCTTGCTTGCATTAGGACGGAGCTTGCATTATACACTTTTAGTGTATAGCTCTAGGATATTTCTTGTGATATGGTTGTGTAGATATTATGGCAGGTTTGAATCCTGATAATTTTGAACACACTTATTCCGAAGAAGAAAAGTCAATCTCCACATTTGTATATAACATAGTTATCTTGGTTTTATTATTGGTGATGGTTTCGTTTAAATGTTTAAGTTAATTACTAGGAAAACGCTCAGTGTAACTCGTTGAAGAGTGAGCACAGATACCGTGCAACATCTTCAGCCAAACACGATATAATTTACGACATGACTCGATTTTCTTTGCAACTTTCCAATTTAGATCAATGACATGTGTAGTGACTTAGGTACTTTTCCAAAAATCTCTATTGACAAATCTGTCTAAACTATTAAAATGACAACGATTCTATACCTTGTAATTTTGTCATTTTGCCATAGTTTTTAAATGTGCCAAGTTTTTAATTGTTTGACGTTTTCTTGAGAATGGTGTAGTTCAAAGAAAAGTTATTTTTATCTTCGTTTATTTATTAAACTGACGTGCTTATTAAACCATTGGCTTTTAACCCACGGGGTTATCAATCAATGGTCTTATCAATAAGTAATTTTCAGCGAATGAGTGTTGTCAATTCACATAATTCTTTTACGGCTTTTTTTTCTTTTGCAATTAGTAAGGCACGGCACTCGCTCCTGATAGGGTGCCATTCTCATAACAGTCTTGTTATTCAAGTACAGATATCCACGCTGACAGTATAACAGCATTGTCACCATGGAGGCCTTAAGGAAAATAACAGCTGTTCTACTTATTGCTCTTGCAATTCACACCTCTGCATTGAGTAAGTAAATGTTTCAAGATTGCTAAGTAACGATGGACAATTAGGTCAAAAAATCAAATCAAGGAATCGATTCGATTTTTTTCGAGAAAATCTTTAATGTTAATTTGGAAAGCAGAAATTCGATCAAACATTGATACCATTGTCAGCTAAAAATCTATTTTTGGTAAAATCTAATCAATTTTACCTAGAGTGCGTGTAAAATGCCCGAGCATATTCTTTTGGAGAACATTTTGGGGAATATTCTCGAGCACGAGCATTTTCTTGAAATCGTCGTATAAGCTTAAAATAAAAATCTTGAATTTTGTTCCTCGAATCTATACGGATTAGCTGTATGTTTTCTTATGAATGACTTTGTTGATTAAATATAGCGACATTTTAGCTTTGACACAAGTTTGGGCACAAATATTATTTGTAAGTTGGTGTTAACAACCACGCCGAAAACCGTAAAGTGTATTTTCCAGCCTGGCTGGCCGACATCGGAATAAATCATAAGTATTCTGAAAGTGTGAGTGTGACATAATACTATACCTAATAGTGATATACTAAAAACTCAATGTCAATTCTATAAAAAAAAAAGTGTTTTGATACTAGACCTAGCAACATTTTTATGATAACCGGTCATCAGTATATATTCTGGTCTGAATTGACCTTCAGGATACTAAATGTGGAGTTATGTGGTGGCGTTGCACCGGAAAATTGTATTTTTTATATGTATGCAGTTCAGTAGAATGTATGAATTTTGTGGAACGTACCTTTTTATCTTGACAATCGGATTTATTGTTTTACAGTTCAATCACCACCTAAAATTGTGAAACAACCTCCAAAAGACGAAATACTGTTCCAAGTAGCACAGCAGGAAACTGAGAATGATAAGCCTTTTATTATGGAATGTGAAGCAGAAGCAGAACCTGCTCCTAAGTAAATATGATACTAATTAACAAAATATTTTAACATTGATCTGTCGAAATGTGCATGTTAATTTGCGCGTTATTTTCTTAGTAATTTCAAAATATCACAATGAATTGCTTGGTAAAATAACACTGTTTTCTCACCCAAAAATTCAATTTTCATGGATCAAAGAATGTAAAGATTGAAAACAGTGTGTTTTTGTACCAGTGTGTAGTTATTTGAATGTAATAGTTGTCAAGTCCATGAAAATACACGTGTAGACTTGACCTCCGTGTTTGAGTAAATAACCATGTATTTGCCAGGTTTCGGTGGATTAAAAATGGAAAGCATTTCGATTGGCAATCTTATGACGACAGAATCACCCGGCAACCTGGCCGAGGTACTCTTGTCATATCATCTCCACGAGACGAAGACCTTGGTATGACAAATATTCATATTCAGGTTCATATATTTAGTTTAAAGATACATTTTCATGTTAAGTTAACTTAATTGTAATTTTTCTTTTCAGGGCAATACCAGTGCTTTGCTTATAATGAGTGGGGTACTGCTGCATCGAACTCAGTTTTTGTGCGAAAAGCTGAATTAAATTCCTTCAAGGATGGCCCACCGGTGACCTTGAGCGCTCAGGAAGGAGACCCGTTCAAACTGACATGTCAGCCTCCTGATGGTTGGCCCAAACCAAATGTGTATTGGCTCATACAGGTATTTTACCGACAAACTTCTCATTTATTGAACTATAGATGCCTTCAATCACTTGACTTCTTAATTTTTTTAATTTTTGCACTTGTAGTCTACTTCTCTATGATTTGGGCCGCATTTAACAGTTTGGCGCCCCTAGGCTAATTCTCATGACCCCCCCCCCCCCCCCCCCCCCCCCCCATAAAAAGGAAACAATTCCTGGCTGTTTCAATATTTAACACCTTTAAAATCAATCTTGGACGTCAAAATAGTGTTCTTTTCTCTTTCTCTTTTCTCGTTTCTCACTGTAACGATCATAACCATATAATCATGGAGATATAATTATCATAACTTGGCATTTATTCGACGCTGCGCTCGGTGCCCCGTGAAGTTGGTCCTATAGGCTATAGCCTAAGTAGCTTAATTGCCAATTGGTAATTCGTCCCTGTCTGTGAGTGTGACTGTGTATTTGTTGAACATAATTTTGTCGGTGACAGGCAAAGATGAACCCGCTCCAACATGGGCCGCCCTATACCTGTTTTGCCTGTCACCGACCTTACCTGCTAAGGTCTGGATGATAATCCATGTTGTATTTTTGCAGCGCATTGATGGTGGTATCAATTTTATTAACAACTCTCGGATGACCTTGGACCCTGAAGGCAATTTGTGGTTCTCTAACGTAACGCGCAACGATGCAAGTGATGGCCTTTCTTATGCTTATGCATGCGCTGCAACATCATTATTCCGCAACGAGTATAAGCTCGGCAATTTGGTCATCCTCAATGTGATCGCCACAGGTATCTCGGCGTCGCAGAACCGCCACGAGCCAGTTGAGCAGTATGTCACAAGTAGGAATGAGGTGGCTCTACGTGGGAAAAAGGTCGAATTATTCTGCATATATGGCGGAACGTAAGTCACTAGCCCATGTCGAACCAACTTTACTCGTAAAATATAATAAAAATTATAAATGTATCAATTTAATGTGTTTTCTCTTTTTTAAAATCAAAATTGAATCTGATTAAGTAATCGTATCGATATGACAACATGTTCATGATGGTAATGGGCGTCATCAAGTCTTTTTCATGTACTAAAAGGTAAACATTGGTGATAATATTTCCTAAATATCGCTATCTTATTGAATCATTCATGTAATGAAATTTGTGAAAAATAATTAGTGTAGCTAATTGTGTAGCCGACCTTATCAATATAAACACTAACTTAGGTAATGACAATATTTGTGCCCAAACTCGTGGAAACACTGAAAATTTTATATTTTTTCATATTTTCCACAAGTTTGAGCACAAATATTGCCGTTACAAGTTGATATTTATATTGTCGCTAAGGTCGACTAAAAAATTAGCAACACTAGGTAATTATTTTTCACATATTTCATAACTTGATATTTAGGAAATATTATCACCAATGTTTACCTTTTAGTACAGCCTTAATCAACATTTCTATTATAGGTGGCAGAGTATGAAGAGGTGATTTATACCTTCTGTTTCAGACCTCTACCACAAATAGTGTGGAGTAAAGATGGGCGGCCGTTGTTGTCGACTGATCGAATATCACAAGGAAACTACGGCAAGAGTTTGGTGATCCAACTTGCACAGTTCGAGGACGAAGGAGCGTACACATGCGAAGCGAGTAACGGTGTTGGCCAGGCCAAATCATACTCTATTCACTTGCAAGTTGTGGGTAAGGAAAATTATGGCCTCTATATGTGTGTGAACTTCTGTGCATGTGGAAATTTACCTACCATTCCTCTTTGCTTTATTGCTTTTTTTCCCAAAACAATCAAGTTAACATAGTGTTTTGCTGGTGTGGTATTAGGCAGTATATAGGCTCTCTAGTATTTGTGTTTGTATTTGTATTTGTATTTGTATTTTTATTAGATCCTTTGACAAGTACATGATACGAGTATGGATGTCGTCAGAAATTAATAAAAACTAGCTTACAATCTAAAATATTAGGGCATGCCCCATAACAAAAGCGCCCCACTACCAGCTCTGGGTTCTGGGTTCATGACTCCTTGTTCTGTTGGTGGTGATGTTTCTCGCGGATGTTCCTGGTATTCATCCCGGTCAAATCGATTATGTCCATGCTGCATTACATGTTGGGCTAGTGATGACGTCAATGATGACGTAGTGATGATGATGATGACGTAGTGATGACGTGCTGTCTTGTCAAAATGCCACTCGTAGAAGTTTTGGAGTCTAGTCGACAGCCGCCAACCCGTTTGTCCCACGTTGGCCTGGTTCTGGTTAGTCGTGGCAGGGGACTTAGTACTTGTCTCTCTGCTCTTTGGACACCTTGTCAACCACGTTCCCCAGCATCTGCTCAATCTTCATGTCAGTAGTTGGTTTTGATGTTCTTCGTCACGAGTAGCCGGGGTCTTTTGCACACATGTAGGCCATTTCTGGGCGTTGCAGACCCTCATTTTTTTGAAATTCGCTGATTGGTTCAAATTTAAAAAATATATATTTCGATTGGTTGGTCCGATCAATTTGAAATTTTGCAAAGTCTCTGCAACCAGCATTGTCCCCAATCTTACAAAGTTGCAGCCAAATCCTCCCATTGCTTAAAATTTAAAACCATCTTTCCTGTGATTTTTAACATTTACACTAGAACTGTTAGACCGATCAACTTAAAACTTTGCATGGTGATTCGGATCAACATTTTAGGTACTTTTGCCAATTTTCAGACTAATCTGTCTGAACCTGTTCAGACTAACCTTCAAAATTACTTGGCATTTTAAGGGCATTTTGTTCTAGGATATAATCTTCAAATATTTGCAAATTTATGCCAGGAATTTTTTTATTTTTAGAACGGCTATCTTGATGCTTCCGTTCCAAGGCCTGTAGAGCAGAGTTTTCACAAACGCATACTTATTCGCATGCAGTACGAAGGCTCGCTTCCCAAATCGTTACACAGAGCGTTTTCCTAGTCTAAAACAAACACATGTACAAAAATTTAAGTCCGCACACACACTTTCATCATTAAATTACCAGAACTCTATAAATAAATGTTCGGATCCATTTTTCCAGCTAGATTTTGGGTATAGCTAGGTTGTCTTGCGTGTGTTAACAGTACATAAAGCAACGTCTTCTTACAGCTGCCCCGCACTTCACGCAAGAACCGGAGATCGTAGATGCCGCCGAGGGCGAGACTGTGGAGTTTAGCTGTGCAGCTTCGGGCATTCCCGAGCCACACATCAAATGGATACACAATGGCAAGCCGATTAGCGAGTCGCCACCCAATTATCGGCGCATTGTCACTCAAAACAGGATCGTTATTGGCAATTTGCACAAGAATGACACAGGAAACTACGGCTGCAATGCAACTAATAGCCTGGGCTATGTCTACAAAGATGTTTATGTGAATGTACTCGGTGAGCAATTTCCATTAAAATATCTAAAAGTGCTTAATTACCTTCAATTTGTCCATCAAATCATCTCTTCATTGCTTAATTGAGTTTACATTGATGTAGAACTGTTCAAAAGTAACTAATAAAAACCAGCTACTCATTTGTTGTTGAATGTAAAATTCTGGTATCATATTTCTTTCTTCTTTCGACTACTCTTTTGAAGACTTTGAGGTCTTTTGATGGAGAGTTTAGGTCTGTTCACCTGTCACCACTTTTCACCACTTTCTCCACTGAAGTCGTGAAGCAACTGCAATGATATTGTGAGCTGTTTTATCATTTGGGTGGAAGATAGTGGTGAAAAGTGGAGACAAACAAACAAATCTATTGATAAATTCCACTATCTGAACTTTCTCAGCCTTGGCTCCGGAAATCACCGAGCCACCTCGTAATGTGGCGACAGTGGATGGACGAGCGGTCACTCTCGTCTGCCGAGTATTTGGTGCACCCAAGCCGCAAGTCAAGTGGGTTAGAAATAGAATTGAGCTGACAGGAGGTCGATACACTATTCTCGATAGTGGGGATCTAGTGATAAGGTGCGTACAAGGTGCGTTGGTTCGCAAATGTCAAATATTTTGGTTGCTGAGATGTGTCTGCGCCCAACAAATTTTACAAATAATTCTCCTACCTACCAAATATGTGTCCTACAAATATCTGTAATGAATGCAAATTAGCTCATTTTTGATAATTTTTAAAAGATAGGTACTATCTTCTTTCCCTAACAGAGTTTGTGACTCCGTATCACTTTTTGTTCCTTCACCAATACGGCAATAACTAAAAATAAATTATTTTGAATATTGTTCCTATGTAATTATGATCAAATTAAAATTTAACTCCCACCACTTCAGATTGAATTCTGGTGGAATGACTCGACAGCAACCAAATATTATTTTTGAATTTACAGGGATGTGAACTTCTTTGATGCTGGCCAATACACATGCCACGCATCAAACAAATTTGGAATGGCTGAGGCATCTGGAATCTTGGCTGTGAGAGGTACAGTAGTAGTAGTAGACTATGTAGTGAGAAAATAGTAAAAATATGCCTTGTGTAGTTAGGTATCAAAACTTCTCAAACAGGATATATCACTGCCACTAATTCTATTAGTTGTGCTAGTACCAAAACAAACTTTGAATTTGTTGATTATCCAGAGACATTTTAAGGACTTTAACAGATGGATCAACGACCTCCATAGTCTTCGTTGAGACCTCAACGAAGACAATGGGGGACAATGGGGGTCGGGGATGGTCGCCAAAGAAGACGCGGGTCCAAATGATATTTTTCGATTTAAATATTTTATTCGTTTTCGCACCGAATTTTATCTTTCTTTTGATTTTGAAATGAAGGTACCTATACTATTGGTTGTTATAATATGCAAGGCTCTTTAACGTATTGATCTCTGAAAAAATTTGGGGAACAATGTATTCAGATATTTATTAAAAAGTATCCCCGAAGAGAGGGGGTTCGGGGCAAAGCCCCTAGAAATTTTCTAACACAGACATACAGGCTCAATTTTGAGACACATTACCTCCAATTTTGAACAAATCCTTCCAGCCCAGTAAAAAACAAATTGAAATAACTTAACATCATTGAAATCCTACATATGCCACCATTTGTAAAAGTGATTAAATTTCGCATCTCTCTTCCAAAGCTTGTTACTTATTACTATGTGGAAAAAAAAATAAAATGTATTTCATCCAGCTGTCTGTTTCATCTGGTATTATTGTTATTGTTATTGTAATTGTACCTATTCACAAACAAGCTGGTGGGCCGAGTTATGCCCAGGTCTGTTGTAATGAATAGTACAAGTGTTCAATTATTATTCTTATTCATAAGTTCATAGTTCTTGTTTACATAACTTTCCTCACAAGCACTACCTACTCATCACCCAGTCAAAAGCACACCCTTACACCTTATTCTATTGCGACTAATTCTGCAGAGCACACGAGCATCACCGACGAACCCGAGGACTACGAAGTTGCCGCCGGATCATATGCTACATTCCGTTGCAATGCAGTTGGTGATCCGTCACTCGTCCTCACAATTGAGTGGCTGAAGAACGGCGTGCCAATCAACTTTGACGATGATGCTCGGTTCGTTCAGTCATCTGACTACTCTCTGACAGTCACCAAGACTGCTGAACTTGACTCGGGAATGTACACGTGCGTGGCCAGGACAGATCTCGACGAAGCTAAGGCTCATGCCACGCTCACAGTGCAAGGTAGGTTACTTGACTCAGTACCTACTACTACCTGGAGAGCATTCATGATCATGATTTCATGATAACCATACATATGGGCAAATGTTCGTCCATTTTTGTTTTTTTATTTTTATTATATTTTTAGTTTATTTTTGTGATTAGATGTTCCCAATCCTCCACAACTTCTCCACGTTCAGTGTAACGAGCGTGTGGCCACACTACAGTGGGAACCGATGGGCGACAATCGCTCACCCATTCTGCGCAACACGATTCAGTTCAACACCAGCTTCACTCCCAACACTTGGGAAGTTGCCTACGAAAATGTGCCTGCTGCTGAGATGACATACACTGTAAGCAAGAACTTGGCTATCTATGAATTGTTCAGTGTAAAAAAGATTTGCAAATCATCTTGAAATAATGCTATGTATCATGTTTTCCATACCAACTACATGCTTGTAAATCCAGGAGACCAAGTCAAAGAAATCGATTAGAAACAATTAGTTGAATTACTTGTGAGATTCTTGAGTCTAAGTGTAGGTATTGATATATTCCAGAGATTATAAAATGTGCAGATCTCTACTTAATACGTGTCGTCATACTTGTTGCTGAGAGATCTTACTTTCTATATTTTCCAGGTGGCAATGAGCCCATGGTCCAACTACACTTTCCGTGTGATCGCATGGAACAAGATAGGTCCGTCAGTTGCATCTGCTCACTCTGATGTATGTACGACGCAGCCCGATGTTCCCTACAAGAACCCCGACAATGTTGAGGGCAAAGGCACGGAGCCAAACAACATAGTCATCAAATGGACGGTAATAGCATAGAGCAGTACTTTTTAGCATTGCGCTTTTACTTGGTGCATTTAAGAGATGTCGGCGAGTGTACTTGTCATAAATACCCGGTACCCATATCCAGAAAATATATTATTGTCTGCTGCCATATGTCCCACAATTGTGAGCAGAGGGCAGATACCCCCTCAAAATCATAATGAATAAAATTGAATGAAACTAATTACATACCTACATTGTAGGATACATCTATTTACCATGTCAAAAGTTATTCGTAACAGTAACTGAAGATTCTACAGAAATGTATCAGCCTATTACATGTAGGTATTGCATAAAAAATGTATACCTATTGAAAATGCCCCATATTGATTATTAAGCTAAAAATATTGATGACCACAGATCTTTAACTTTAACACCTTTATGCAATCCTTTTTATACCCAAATAATTTTTTATCAGATTGGTGCTCAATTGCTTATGCTGTGCTGATGGTTGTTTAACTGATTTGTCAACTGGATTGTAATTCACACCCTTCCTTCACAGCATGAGCACATCCTATCAACACACTTAGGAATGAAGGGCGTACAGAAAGAGCAGTCCTCAAGTCCTCATTGCATACATCTCTATCAATTAGACTATTATAATCGTGTTATTAATTGTTTTCACGTGCATGCTTGCAGGTGATGCCTGAAATTGAGCACAATGCGCCACGCTTCATGTACCGAGTGTACTGGAAGCGAGACATTGCTGGCGAGACTTGGGACTCGCAGGACATTCCTGACTGGGAGCGCTCCGAACTCCTCATCCCAAATCAGCCAACGTTCCAACAGTACCGTATCAAGGTTGTTGCTATCAACGAGAAGGGAGAGGCAAATGTTGCACCCAAAGAAGTCCTGGGATATTCAGGCGAAGATGGTGAGTCTTGAACAAGAAGTAATATGTAACTTTCTTTTTTTGTAATATGTGTCATACTTTCTTTTTGGCCTCGTAAAGGAATAATCTTTCTATACTTTCCAATGGCCAAAAGTACGAAGGTGTTGCGTTGTTTCTCCCGATCATGATGCCTCAATGACAGGACTGAGCAAACTTCTTGGCTGAAGGACCGCGTTGAGAAATTAAGTATGATAGCGGGCCACAAAAAATACGTTTATCCGGTGACATTATTTGGGGGGGGGGGGGGGGGTCGGGGAGAGGTCTCCCGCGGGTCCGCAGTGGGGCGTAACCTGGTAAAAATTGTAATTACTTGATTGAATTGGTGCACTCTTATTCGTTTTCGCACCGATTTTTATCGTCTTTTTGATGAGGATACTGCTTGTTATATGCAAGGCTGTTGAACGTTTTGATCTATTTGGGGAGCAATGTATTCAGATATTTATTAAAAGTATCCCCGAAGGGAGGAGGTTCGGCCAAATCTCATTGAAAATATTCGTTCACTAGAAATAAAGTTTGGTTCAATTTTGAGACCTATTACGTTCAGTGTTAAAGAAATCCTTACAGCCCAAACAAGAAACAATTAAAATAAATTAACAACAATTAAATCCCACATATGCCACCATTTGTAAAAATGATGAACTTTCATATTTCTCTTCCAAACCTAGCTACTTATTCCTGACTGCAGAAAAAGTACTGCAGCCATAGCTGTCCGTTTCTTCTGGTGTTATTGTTATTGTAACCGTACCTATTCACAGACAAAGCAGGAGGTAGTTTGCTCAGGCCTGCATGATGTTTTTGTTTTCTTAGCATAATATAAGTTTACAAAACAAACAACGTAAATGCATTTTATTCTTGATATATTCTTAATTTCTCCTTTTTTTGAATACTTGTTGGTCTGACCTCTAACTATTCTGTACTTCTTTCAGTGCCCACGCAGGCTCCAGGCAACTTTACAGTAATCCAAGTTATTTCCAGCACGGATGCCATCTTGAGCTGGGATCCGGTTCAACCGGCAACACTCCGTGGACATTTCAAGGGATACAAGGTAGGTACTCGAACACATCACATCCTTTAGAAACTCTGACCCGCAAACTTTTACTTCAAATACTTATTAGTTGAGCGAGCGTAGCGAGCGTCACCACGGTACTCTTATGGCACTTTCTCTGTGTTTTTTTTTTGTGTTCACAGCCCAGGTCAAACGGCACAACCAATCGATATGAAATTTTGCACATATACTAACGTAATCTATGCGGTCCCTGGGATCGTTTTTGAACGGGCTCATGTGATTGGTTCAAATTTAAAAAAAAATATCTTTTGATTGGTTGTTCCGAGCAATTTGAAATTTTGACAAGTCATTACGACTAACATTGTACCCAATCATACAAAGTTTCAGCCAAATCCTCCCATTGGTTAAAATTTAAAAAAATCTTTCATATGATTTTTGAAATTTAAACTAGAACCGTATGACCGATCAACTTAAAACTTTGCATGGTCATTAAGACCAACATTATCTGTATTTTTGACAAATTTCAGACTTATCTGTGTTTAAATCCAAAAGTTATTGACATTTCACGGAAATTTTGCGTGTTGGCTGTCAAATTACTCAAAAATGTTGATCACGGCTACTTCGACTCTTTATAGTTCCAAGGTAGTTAGAGCAGAAACTTTCAAACGTATGAAACTGATGTGACCGTTCAAAAGATCGTCTAATACTGTGTAAGTACACACACTTATATCACATGAGTGGTCCCAGGTATATTTTTTTAAATAGATCCTATGATTTTTGAATATTAACCAGGAACATTCTAATCATAAAGGTTCAATCAATCAACCTAAAACTTTGCATGGTTATTGGGACTAATACTTTAGGAATAATTGGAGATTTTTATACCTACAAGTCTGACGAATTTCAAGAATTATTGGCTTTTAATGATATTTTCGATAGACATAATTTCGGTTCGAGGTGTTGCGCGTGTCCGTGCTCGCTCATCAACGCGTTACACTGAGCGTTTTCCTAGTTTAGATACAATTATTTCTTTGTGTTTGGGTAATTATTGGAAATACTTGTTATTGTTATCTTTATCTTTGGCTATTAATTTATTTTATATTATTGAGTAAATTTTTTATTCTTAATAATCGTATCTATTATTGACGAGACAAGAAGAACAGGATAAATAAACTGAAGGGGAAAGGGACAAGCCAAGTTTAATCGCATGTCCTGACTAAACCCAATTCTTAATATAATATATGCGAGATGGCTCAAGGGAAACACTTTGTGCATTTTGTTGCATTATTTCTTCTTTGGCTTCTTTGTCACATAGCCTTCTATCTAGAACACAATACACTGGAACAAAATGTTGGCAGGAGGGAGGGAGGTTCGGATATTTCATTTTAAGGTTCGGTTCGCGAACATCTAAAGCCAATTCGATTCGCTTCGGGCTACGAACCGGTTACCCAATCCTAGTTTCCTCAGTCAAGGGTCAATGCAGAGAACATTGTGAGCAACCACCTTAATTCCACCTGCCAACCTTCCTATTTCTTTGTTATTCATTCTTCCAATTATCATGTTACATTAAACAACACTGAAAAAGTTCTATCCAAAGCTATGTTCTGCTGGATAATTCAGCAATTACCTCACTGTCTTCTCGTGCAGATACAAATGTGGACGGACAAACACGGAGAAGACGATTTGCGCGAGATCCACGAGAAGGGCGATGCGACACGAGCTCTTGTCACTAAATTTGTACCGCACTCGAAGAATTACGCCCGAGTCTTGGCGTACAATGGACTGTATAACGGACCGCCAAGTGAGACGATCAACTTTGACACACCTGAAGGAGGTGAGACTCTGACTTCATTGATATGTATATGCTAGGATTATAACACCCAAGTGGAGTTATAATCCTAGGTATATGTTTGCATGACATTCCAATATGGGTACGTGGGATCCATGTTAAAATATTAAATTATCTGTCATTAAATTAAATTCAAAAGAAATAGTTTATAAAGTAGCTAAAGGTACTATTTGTTGTTAAAAAAGTTACAACATAAAAGTATTGCAAGTGCATATACGGGGGGAGGGGGGGCAGAGGGCGGGGGATGCGACAATCTCCTCTCCCAAAATCTGAACTTCATCTAATAAAGGAGTGAACAAAAATAACAAATAAATACTTAACATTATCTACAAGTCCAACATTATCTAAAAATGTACGCATTTTAAGCCCAATCAGTCAAGCAATTACAGACTTATTGACATAGTATGAGTCTTAATTCGCAGTCAGAAGAGTTAGTTGAAAACTACCAAATGCATGGTAAGTTGATCTCTTATTCAATTGTTTCAGAGTTTATAGATGGAAAGTTGCAATGAAAATCAGTCATGAAGTATGTATTTATCTATTGAGTGATTGTGTTCGGTTAGAGATGTTGCGCGTATCGGTGCTCGCTCATCAACGGGATACACTGTGCGTTTGCCTATATAGAATCCTACTTGCTTCCCTTCAGTTCCCGGCACGGTGCAGTTCTTCGAGGCACACCAACTGGGCTCCTCGGCTCTCTATCTCGTGTGGAAGCAGCCCGAGCAACCCAACGGCATTCTGACCGGCTACAGGATCTATTACGAAACTGTGAAGGGAACCAAGATCGGTCCAATGTTGGAACGTGAGCCGCACATCTCGAACCCAAAGCAGACGCGTGCAAAGCTTGCAGGGCTCGAGCCCGGTACCAAGTACCGTTTACATATCACTGGCACAACCCGAGCTGGAGAGGGCAGCGATTACTACATTGAGCATCGCACTCGAGCCAGCATGGCCGTGCCGCCAGACACTCCACACTTTGATTGGTACAGAGAGTCTTCTGATAATGGAAACGCCAGCATCAGGGTCGTCTGGTTGCCCAACACTGATGGGACGCCAGGCTCACACTTCTTTGTCCAATATAAGTAAGTATTGTCCAAAGAATTGGTTCCTACATTAGTACCTAAATGTATGGAATTTTACATAGATTTACAACGTGCAAATGGTACTTAGTGCTGCAGGTAGGTAGTGCTGCACCTAATTAATTTACCAATAGGGTGGAGCAAAAGAATCCCCCTGTTTGAGAGGTCACTCCGACAGAACTCAAAATGATTAAGATCTGAAACTTTCACACATAATAGAAAACATGAAAATTTAATATGTACAATTTTCAGACATTTTTTATTAATGGGAAAAAATTACAGACATTAGAATTAAGATGTTGAAAATCAGTTTATACCAGCGTTATAAATTAACAGAACTTTAACAGTGCTGCAAACAAAAATGAGAGATTCGTGGCCACTAATTTCGGTATCGTATCACCATTGACTACCGCTCAGTATGGGACTCGTGACTGCTATAGCTGCAGCACTGAATGCTTCCGCCGATGTCTGAGGCCGCACTACAAACCACGATTCTGGCAATGACATTATTATTAATTTTGTTCAATGCTACAATATGCCTTCATATTTATAGCATAGGGCTAAATTAAGCTTATTGTTGTGCTGCGTCAGCTTTCCGTGCAATCTTTCCAAATGTAAGACGATCTCAGCCGGACGAGTGAAGAATTTGACCTTGGTCTGTACGTAAGAAAGGGGCGGTTCCGTTTGTCACTAGACATCGACGACAGATGACTGGCCAGTCGCATGTCCCCACCCCCAGTGTACGTCAATGGTATCACAGATTCAGAAATCTATAAATACAATGGAATCATCGCTTGTGCATAGTCTACAAGTAAAATGGTGTACCCAAACAACAAAAATTCATCCAGTGGTAAAATTGGAAGTTGGTCCATGGGGGGATGGTGGTATTGTTAAAAAAATATTTGCTGCAAGATAATTTTTTTTTTTGGGGGGGGGGGAGGGCCCAACGAGCTTGAATATATGGTTTGCTATGTATTTAAGCTTCTTGGGAGGACCCCAGTAACAAGCGGGTCTGAGGTGCACAGCCCCGGAATTTTTTTTATTTCAGAAAAGAATTTGGTACATTTCTATGCGTTTTTGACGCTCTTTTTAGCCTATTTTTATCTCGGCAAATGGCGTATTGAGGCAAAAATTTAAAAATTCTCTGGGAATGGTATTATTTTGGTGGACAAATTTGAAATTGGCCATGGGGGGATGGAACTATCAATATATTTCCCATCCCCCCCCCCCCCCCCCAATTCGGCCACTGATTTCACCTAATTCCTACGAAGTAACTCCAAATCAATTCTACAGTTTCAGTTTCAGTTTCAGTTTATTTCCATTACATTTGGTTATACAGTATACAAACAAGTCAATTCTCTGGTTTATTCTGCATTTCAACTTTTACTTCAACCATTATTTCTTACTTTTTTCCTATTCAACAAATATGCTTGATACTTGTACATATAACATGTTGGTATTTTTTCTAGCATTGGTAAACATTTCAGAACCCTACCTCCTGTGTGAATGCTGTGGCAGTCTTAACATTCCTATGTTTGTTTGTGCAGGCAAAAGGGCGAGACGAAGTTTGAGGAGACTGCACCGCAGTTGTACGAAGACTTCGAAGTTGTCCGTGGCCTAATGCCAGGGCACATCTACGAATTCCGAGTTGTGGCCGTTGATGGCGAATACATGTCTGAGAGCGACCTCAAGGAGGTGGACACATCCGTTGTTGGTCCGTAATCATTCCTACTTGCATTCGGCTGAGAAGAGAAGGTGTAGCAGTTTTTTCATTCCTTACTCAACTGCTATGAAGTAACCTGTAAAAATAAGTGATTTTTCGTTTTGAATACAATTGAATAGGATCCATGGGTCGGCAACCTGCGGCTCCTTGGTGGTTCTTGAATGGCTCTTAATAATTTAAATAATGATCTGGAATCGAAAAATTTGAACATTCGAAAGAAAAAACCCCTAGCGGGGCAACAATTGGAAGGTTATTTGATTCAATTTGTTCACTTTAGAGTCCCAGAATATCACTTTTAAATTGTTAAAATTCTAAAAAAAACGCCCTGCGGGGCAAGAACTGAGGAACGTCAAACTATCAAAATAAACTAGTAAATAAATTTATTATTTTCAGTGTATTATTTTTGATTGCCTCTACTGCGGCTCCCATTATTATCTAATTTATTACTTTTGGGGAAATTGGCTCCTTCACCCAAAAAAGGTCGCCGACCCCTGGCCTAATACGTTATGGTCAAAAGAACGCCGAGTACCTACGTATACTAATGTACAAATCTTCTACAAATTATTAATCTAGTCAACAAAATATTCACTAGGTGGCATAGTACCTACTAGAATGATATTTTAATTTTGATAGGTTAGTCTAGAGCAGGAGCATTTTAATTCTGGTAGCTGCTGGCTTATCAACATAATGTTGTGTATACAATTACAATATTTTGTTTGCAAAGGTCCATGATCCAACGGGAAGAAAATGTATTCCACTGTACAATTCAAATTGGACAATTTCAATCATAAGCCAATTGGATTTCAGAGTTTCATTCAAAACAATATTTCATTGGCTAGAATTTCAAATTGTCCAACTTGAATTGACCAATGTAGGTGGGCGTTGCCTTATGAAAGACAAAAGTATTACCATGGTAACTCCAGGGTTGTTAGAAAAAACAATTTTTCATTCAAACAAATGAAATTTAGAAAGATCAAAGAAATAGCTCACACGTGTTTAATCTAGTTTAATTTATCACTTGAAATAGTACAATCAATATATTTAAATCATATAAATCATGTTTGATGATTTGCTGGACAATTATTACAGATGCTACAACGAAACAAATTATATTTTGCCAGGTATGTTGCCAAAGCGTTTTACTTTTTAATGGCGTCTGTCACTGGATAGTTTCGTCAACTTAAAAAGGCCCTTCCTCTCTTATGAGAAGTTAATTAAGACTGAACAATATTCAAGTAGATAGCTTAAAGCAATACTATTATTAACGGCAATTTGTTGATTGTAAAACTGTTAAATTCTGTACGAATTCAACATTATTCTAATAATATCATGTGTTCAATTTGTTGTGTATACAAGCTCTTTGGTTGTGACCAAACATTGACTTTTGTTTTATGACGTCGTAGTTTGGTCAGATCTACATTGGTCAATTGTATAGTGGAATATGGACTTTACACGGCATTTAAATGTAAAAATTGTCTAAGATTGAAATTTCATAATTTCTGTATTTGAAATGTATTGCGAATTTGAATACTACGGAATTATCATCCAAAATGAATCACTTTTTCAAGTACTCATATAAGCATGGACGTATACACCTTTTCATAAGTAATTATATTTTATCGCTTTTTCCACATTTTTTATTTTATTTTATTTTAGGCACTTTAATCACGTTTTTGATGCTCATTGGTCAATGGCAGTTCTGACGTAAAGAGAATATCTTCGGATTCAATACAAAGATAGGTTTAAAAATGTGTGAAATCGTGTAGAAACACACCAAATTCATTCCTGAAATTCAAAATTTTCCCGGGGCTTTGTGCCCGGAACCGCATGATGCTGGGGGTTCCTCCCCCAAGACTCCTCTTTGCCTTTGTGGACAATCGTGTTTCCCACAAATTTCGTAATTTCCTGTAATATCATCAGTCATCACCCTTACAAATCTAGTTCCTACCTACTCTACATGGATCCTAAGCAAGAAGTGCGCCCCCCCCCCCCCCCCCCCCCGCCCCTGAGAAAATAAACTTCTGACGGACCTGTTGGTGAGTTATCATTCCCCCGATATTTGCATTTGGCTGAGAAGAGAAGGTGTAAGCAGTTTTACCATGCCTTACTCAATTTCTAAGTAGTCTAAACATTAACACCGTATAATAGAAAATGTAAGTAAACAAATTAAATATTTAAAAATTTGAATAATTTAAAATCAAAATATACAAATTAAAAATAAAGCTTAGCGCATTGAATTTTCACCGGCCCCGAATCTATATAATTATTCTTATAGTTCTTTATCTTCTTGTAATTGCGAAATGATTTCACTTTATCCGCTTAGATCTCGGACTCCTTTTAGGTGCGATGGTGCTTAGCAGTCTTTTTGCTAGTTTTTGTTTTTGTACCTTTCGAATTACCTAACTATTGAAGTTTTCACTTATTTCAAGGTAGTTGAGCGAAACTTTGAAGTGATACGAAATATCTGAAGCCTGACTCGCATAGACTGCATATGCCAGCTAAAATAAAAATTGGTCATCACCTGATGATTTACTGATGTAGGTATCTTACAAAATGTTTCTCAAGCTAACGTAGCCAAATGTCCTATTTTTTTTGTAAATCTTGAATCCTGATTTTAAAAATGTTATTTTTTTTCTTTGTTTTTTTCTTCTTTTTATCTGACATTTTTCTGATAATGTTTTAATCGATTTCATATATTAGGGCACGGTATGTTTTCAAGAGATAATCAACATTTGAAAGGGAAGTCTCTTGTAAATTAGATTTCAGATGTTTATTTTGTGAAGGTTGAGATATTCCTGTACTCAGATAAGGTATTGTATTTTTTATAATGGGTTGGGATGAATTATTTTCATTTAATTGATTTAAAAAGTTTGATAGATTTTATTTCTTTTCTAATTTTAAAACTGGAAACTGACATTGACGTCATTACTGATAATTGCTGCCGGCGTAAATAACACTTGGGAGACTTAGTCACATGCTTTTTTCCCACCAAAATGTCCAAGACATTTGAAATTGATTTTTATGAATGAAAATTTTACAATTCTCAGCTTAGTGTGCTTATCAATTGATCATTATTATTTGTGTTGATTTCACTGAAATAAAATTTCATGAGACTTTTCTAATGGTACTATCTACCTACTGCAATTCCAAAAATATTAGCCGCAAAAACTAATCTTATTATTTTCATAACAAATGCTAGGTACCTATCCATTCAGTTGTAACACACTGTTATCCATTTGGTTTTGCGTTTTCATTATTTGAATAGGTATATCACTGTAATTAGGTATAGTAGGTAGTGTTTACTTTTTATTATCATGATTCATGTTTTTCTAGAGGGTTAAATAAGAGTACCTACCTATAGCTATATTTGCTTTTAACAACTAAGTTATATCAAGGATTTACTCAAAATCAACGGACCATCTCCGAGCGTTGCATACAATAATTTTTTTGCAATCCGTTGATTGGTTTAAGTTTTAAGAACCTATCTTCCAATTGGTTGGTCCGATCAATTTGAAATTTTGCTAAGTCATTGCAACCAACATTGTCTCAAAGCTTACAAAGTTTTACCCAAATCTTTTAATTGGTTTAAGTTTAAACTATCTTCTCACTATCACTACACCATTATTTTCCGATTGGTCAAATATCAAAATGTTCCAATCAAGTTCAAATTTTGCAAGGTGATCAAGACCAACATTATCTATTATTTTACATTTTAAACCCACAGTCAAGTAATTACAAACTTATTGATACGAGTTTGAAATAACTTTCAGGAGAGGATAGAAAATTACAAAATTCATACGCTTATCTCTTATTCAATTGTTTTAAATTATAGATGGAAAGTTTCAATGCAAGTCAGTAATAACTTTAATTATCTTTGGTAGTAGTTATCTTTCATCGAGTGGATCGCGTTTGGTTTTAGGTGTTACAAGTTTCGGTGCTCGCTCATCAACACGTTACACTGAGCGTTTTCCTAGTAAAATCTATTTAATTACCATTCAAAGAAATAGAACCATTCAAACTTTGGATTTTGGTACAATTTCGTCTTCATCTTTTATTTTTCCAGGTCGTGGTGGGAAAGTGGATACAAATAGTAGAGATAAAAAACACATGAATTTTAAAGCAAATAATAATCTATTGCCTATTAGATACAATTTAATTTAAGAAATGATTACAAGTATTCCATTACACTGACCTAGAAACTACATGTAGTGTTATTATCTTATTTTTATAATGTGTAATCTAAGCATAAAATTAATATTCTTCCACTGACTGTATCCAAATATAAAAAAAAAAAAATGAATTGATTGCTAAAAATAACACTGAAACTACTAACTTTATTCATCATCATCCTTATTGGTCTCTTTACCTAAACTACCAAACACTTCAGCAGGAATAACTTGCTTCTCAATAATATCTCCTTCATTGCCGGAATCATCCTCCTCTTCTTCATCATCATCGTCGTCTTCATCAATATTGATCTCATCCGGATTAACAACTCTAGTTGTATCTGTTCCGTCTCTGTTCTGGCCTTGAGTTTCTCCGCGCACGAACATGATGTTACCTCCCACAGAACCCCGTTCTTCTCTAGCCATTTGTGCAGCTTTAGCCTCCAACATTCTCATCCCGTCCTTGGCCCCCGGAGCAAGGTCGGCAACGGTGCCAGAGATGTTCCCGGAAGAATTCAACATCTGTGCTGACATCATGTTGACCTGAGTGTTGAACGTTGCCTGCACACTTCGCTTGATGCGCAACATCTCGCGCATGGTGTCCTCGTTTCCGTGGCGCACCTCGAACTCCTTCCACGTCTGCCAGAAGTCAGCCGTCACTCTTGGGTCGCACATCTGGCTGCAGTGGGCATAGATAGCTCTTGCGCGATCGATCTCTCCCAGCTTCGTTTCCATTTCCGCAAACCTGACGCACATCTCTCGGGAGTTCTGTTCAGTGAGAACTTCGATCGCCTTCTCGTATATTTGTCTGGTCTTGGGAACTCCATATATCTCTGCAGCCTTTTTGATGTAAATATTAAACATGTCAAACATCTCCTCTGGTTCGACTGCTCTGGTTGCAGCTTCATAGACTGACATAGCATGCCGGGCCATCCCGTGATCCTCTTCTAGCTTCGCATACAATAGGTACAAAGCCTTAGCATATTTTGGTGGACAGTTCTCGAGGCATTGTTGGAACAAGTCACGAGCTCGTTCAAGTTTTGTTCCACCGTAGCGCTTGAGAAACTTTGTCAAATAACTATTCCATATATCATAAACATTAGGCCACTTGAATAATGCAATCCCCTTCTCATATGCACGGAATGCCTCTTCAAAGTAAGCATGCTCTTCAAGGAATACACCATAGTTAATAATGATCTGCGGTGTTGCAATCTTCAAGTCAATGATACGATCGTAAACAGCTTTGCATGATTGGTATGTACCGAAGCTCTCCTCAAGATCAGCAAACATGGACCAGACTCGTAATGATTTGTGAAGCCTCATCTGAACAGTTTCCTTCTCGTCGTGATAAGCCACTTTCCGTGGAGGAAGTACGGTTGCCTTTTGCATTAGTCTCAAAGCTGCTTCATAGTTCTCGTTGCGGATCTCCATCTCGGCATATTCACACCAAACAGATGCCAGATCATCGACCTTAGTGTACGGCACATGAGTTGCCTTCTCCAACACAACTCTGGCATCCTCAACCTGTTCATTAGATTCATAGAACTTGGCAAAAGCAACCCATAGAGAGAACAGTTTTCCGACAGCTAGTTTCGGATCAACAGTCTGAACAGCTTCCGTGTAGGTATTGATAATCTCGTGAGGTTTCCCTTCATAGAGCTGAACTCGCTTGTGCCACTCAGCAACATTGTGCGGATTTTGTCGCAGGAGAACCGAGTTAAGAAGAAGCAAGCGCCGTTCCATCAGATGCTCAAAACGAGCAAGACGTAAATCAAGCTCAATCTCGTCCTCTTCTGTTGAAGCCGGCTCCTCCATTCGCTTGCTCAGGCTCAGCTCTTCAAACTGAGCATACGCATCAAACACCTGAGTGAAATCTCGTACGGTTGTTACTGTCTGAATCGCTTCCTCATAAATGTCCCGAGCCCTCTCCAGCAGACCGCTGCGAACGTAGTAATCAGCCAAAGAGTTCCAAAGATGACCCAACTGGTCAGTATAGCGCCGCAGACCACCTCGAATAATAGCATCCACATTCAATGATCTGACCTTATCTGGATTCTTTGAGATCAGTTCGCAGAGTTCATTCCACAGTTGATGGTTTGATTTTCCATGCTTGGATACAAAGTCGTCTTTATTGACAATGTGACCCAGTTTAACTGCTGCTTCATCAAGCCTCTCAATAGATGTCAGGTACTCAATGTAATCTTCAGTATCTTCTGGATAGAGTTTGAGATATCTGCGAAATACTCGGACTGCGGTTTCATGGATGTTATGCTGGCGTAGGAATTTTAGATAGAGGGGCCAAACACGGTGGTGTTGAGTGATGGGAAGAGCTCGTAATGCACGGTCAAATATTTGACGAGTACGGGTGATACGGCACTGGCCAGTAATAAATTGGCAATAGTCAATCCAAATGCGAGGCATTTTATGCATGAATACAAGTGCCCTCTCAAATGCATTATTGACATCTTCAAAGGCTGGATCAGTTATGCATCTCCCCTTAACTTGTCTTCTCCGAAGCTTTAAGTAATTATACCAGAGCTTGTAACTTCCTGGCAGCTCCTTCAATGCCCTCTCAAATATGATGTTTACAGTCTGTTTTGGACTTGCCTTCTTGTGCTCGATGTACCGGAGCCAATGCTTAACGGAAAAGGGATTACGAAGTATTTCTTCTTCATATGGTAAATCATCTTCATTAAAAACTAACTGAATTTCTCCTTTCTCTTGATACACAGGCATTTTACATAAATATTTCTTCTAATCGTGTCGCAAACGTCGAAAGCTGTCCACCATAACCAAAAACTGTTTGCCGACTTCCCAGTTCCCACCGCCACCTAAAACTAGAGCGAGCGGCAGAGAAATGCTGCAGCATATAGACGGCTGTGGTTCTGCTGTCACCACATCCATCCGTATTCGTTTCATCTGTCACTTGCAATTTAAGTTTATAATAATATTAGTTTCATAATTATTTCATAATGATAGAAGTTAAGGCAAAATTAGTTAAAGGACCAGTCTATTTTGCTGGTGAATCTGTTGAATGTTACATCATCTTCTCTAATCCACAAGTTCCGCTACACAAAAGGTCGCAGAGTAACAGGTAAAATTCTATTCTCCGTTCCACAAGTTCCTTCGATGTAAAACTTCAACCACTTGTTATTCTTCTCTAATGCCATCCCCTGGTAAAATTATTTCGAAGAAATAATATTAATTTGCGCCTAATATTCTATGGTAAAATGAGAGTTAACTTTTATTGGTTAGGTAACCTTAAACCTACTATTGAGATGTAGGTAGGTATGTAAATGTGTCAACGACTGAAAATTAATTGAAAATATCTGGACTCTTTTTAAATTTTCTAGGAAGAGTTAGGTACCTACCTATTGTGTTCTATAATAGTTGTGCTTATTTATTTTCCAGTGATGTTCTAGAAAGTTTGGCATGGGCAAGTGCTCAAATTCATTGTCAATGTTCTACAAACAGCAAAGTTCAGTATCCAGATCAGGCATCTCCCAATGCAGAGGAACTTTCTACTGCTAACACTGGTAAATATCCTACGATCAAATAAAAAAGCAGACTGATACAACATTCCTCCCTATATTCTTATTCGTCTCATTTTTTCAGATACCTCGTTTGCTCCATGCAGAGGTGAAAGAGGTCGGATTGTTCTGTCCACGAAACCAAGGATTTTGTTTTGTGATTTACGTTTAGCTACAGGCGAGAGCAAATCATGTAAGGAAACAAAATTCAGATGTCCAGTAAATTGGCGTTCTAGGCGAAAAAATGTCCCGCCGGCCGTCATGGTCTAGTTTTCATTCTGTTCATTTAAAATAAAGCAAAATTGTCCCAGGAATTGATTTGGTGAAGATCATGGTCTACAACTAAAAATATATTGTCATAAAAAGAGAAGACCTCACTTGGTTTCATATGAAAAAGGAAATTATAACTAGCTACTAATAATTGTCTGTCCATTATAGATTTCTACAGTGAAGTAGTGCCAAACGAGGCTCCACCATCCTATCGTGGCCAGGCAGTAAAATATTCATTTAAAATATCAATTGGAATGCAGCGAGTCAATAGTCCAATCAAGCTACTGCGGGTGCCATTTCGAGTTCTGGTCGTTAGTGGATTTCCAGATATGAATATATGTGGCGACAGTGAAGACTTAGCTCCCAGCAATCCATTTCTTGAAAATGAACAGAAAGAAACACCTCTGGATCAAGCAATGCAAGTTTTACAGGTTAGCTAAATACTTCAATAAATTGCATGTATACAATGTATTGCATGAACTGTACATAATTGATTCTTTTGTCTTCATTTTTAGAACATCACAGCTCGTCGAAGTCCAAACTTTTACAACATTACCAACACACGAGGCAAGGTAGTGCGATTCTGTTTGTTCAAGCAAGCATATAAATTGGGAGAAGATATTGTTGGAGTATTTGACTTTTCTGAAGGAACAGTTCCATGCATCCAGGTACCTACCTATTACTATAAAGAATTTTAATTTTAAGTAGTGAGAGCAGTAGATTTGATCATTTTTTATTTTAGATTTAAATACAGTTCAAGTTAGTTATCCATTAATATTATTGCTGAATTTTCCATGATTTACCTATTTTGTTTCAGTTTTCAGTAATGTTGCAAAGTGAAGAAGAGATCACTCCAGAATGCAGGCGGTGGGTCAAGCAAGGACCTGCTGTTGTTGCGTACAGCAAGTACCATGAAGTGTGCATCGGTCTGAAACATTCCCAACTGATTCTTCCCATACCACTACATGTTACACCAGCGTTTGAAACACAACTAGGTACGTCATACTCATTATTTATTATTTATTTATTGCACAACTTTGTTGCCTATATCAATCAATTCAGACATATTGTTCAAATAATATCGAAATAAGGGAATATCAATTAATATTTCTGTACTAATAGTCTGTTTGCAATATGTAACTCTAATAATATAAATATTTTTTTGCAGTTTCATTGAAGTGGAAACTTCACTTTGAGTTTGTTACAAGTCAATCTCCTATGGTGATGCAAGAGCCAACAAATAACTTCCTAAGCGGCAATGTATGGCAAGGACCTCCTCGGCTAGATATTGAAACTATGATATGGAACCTGCCGATTAAAATGTATCCTACTACCCCAATACAAGTGTCTCAAGGTATCCAAGCACAGTCCAAATATGGTCTCGTGGCATAAAATAGTTCGAATAAACCAAATAATTATCATGTATTTGAACATTATTTCCCTTACTAAATATTTTTATTACACTTCTATTTATTTGTACATTTAAAAACATTATTCAGTCATGAAATACAACATTACTCCTGTAATTATTATGATGTAATAAAATAACAATGATCTGAACAAAATTTTGCACCCTTGACAATTTCCTGTGTTAAACATTTTGATACCTATACATGCTTAAACTTAAACAATACTTTCGAGATCAAAAACAGATATAGAATCAGGGATACGAGATACGGAACCCGAAACTTTATGAATAAAGGTTCCGGTTCAGGTTCCACAATTATATTTTATAAAGGTTCCGGTTCTGAAACAAATATTCTTAAAGGTTCGGTTCCGGTTCCTGCATAAAGGTTCCGGGTTCCGGTTCTAAAATTTTAAATCGAACTATAATAATAAAACTTCAGTATTACCAATGTCAAATTTAATGGCATTATTGGATTTGGATTTTCCTATGAATGCAAGCACAGGTGTAGGCAGTGCCTGTATAAAATTCACAGGATGGTGCGCAGAGTAAATATCAGAGGAGACAGTATAGTGGCTGCAATTTTCTCCATAAGACAACTTAAACATTCATTTTTCCTGAACCATCATATTCCAATTGTCGGCAATGCAGTTCTCATCGCAGTAGTCAGATTCAAAAATTGAAAACTCGAGCAGCGTTTTCATAATGAAGAATTATTATTTCTTATCAAGAATTAAAAATTTCTACAAAAAATACATTTTGGAAATGTTATCAAAAAATAAACTTTATACTACTTTGTGAATAATATTATATCCAAGTGATATACATGATTTTTTATTAAAAAAAAGGAACCTTAAAGAACCTTTAAGAACCTAATTGATTATAAAGGTTCGGGTTCCGGTTCTTTGGGAAACAAGTATAACGGTTCCGGTTCCGGTTCTGGTTCCGAAATTATAAAGGTTCATACCGGTTCTAGGTTCCGGTTCGGGTCCCTGTATAAAATAGGCCCCCAGGAGGGGCGGTCTGGGATGAAAAGGACGGGGATGCGATGAGGCAAAGAATTAACATAGAATTAGAAAAAAAGTATGTAAAATTAGTAAAAAAAAAATCTGGTAATATATGAAAAACGACAGTATAATGTAAATAGCGTACCGGGATGCGATCGTACCCTGGGCTAGACCGCCACTGAAGGTTGTCACGATTCATAAAGAATATGATTTGAATTAAAAGTAGATTTCTGGTCTAGTTTCTTGTACTTGCTGTACATGGGGATATAATTGTTGCATTTCGTGTTCTAAAATTTAAAAGAATGGCAGACCGCATTCCGCAGTGCCGTTATGTGGAAGTGACTAAATTAACTCGTCTGAATATACCCCCAATTTGGAAAGCGCGGCGTTCAAGGAACCGAATGGATTCTCGACCGTGCGACAAGCGGCAACGGGAGTATCCACAGGCTACCTGAATCAGCCGCATGATAACACTACTGAGCAGATCTGCCTCGAAATTGACGATCAATGTCCAGCTGTGTCATCACTAGACACTCACTTCCGAAAGTCGAGGCCAGATAGTTCGTATATATGCAGACGAGAGGGTAGTAACCACTATTGGGATGATCAGTTTTATTATATGATATTAGACATTTGTTTCAAGTTTAATTTATATTTACTTTATATGGTTTTATAGGGCATCGTATGCTTTATACAAATATCGTAATTTATTTCAGTCATCGTAACAAGATAATTTCCTAATAATGTTTTCAATGTCTTAACACTCGCTCCACAAATAGTGACACCATGACACCACTGACTAAGTGTACGTAGCGCATTCTAGGTGCTAACATTTGAAATACTCACCCGCGGTGTTTTGTTACCGACCGACTTCGTATTGTGGGAAATTCAATTTCAAAGATTCCCTTCAACCGAGTTGAACAAGCTTGAATTTTATTCGTAAAATTCTATTGACAAAAAAGACAATATTGATTTTAGACTCGACATTACTGTTTTCTCATAACTGATCAGTTATCTCAGTTACCTATCAGTTACCTATCTCGATCAGTTATTCGAGATAGGGTACCATGAACACAGATCCCTGAACTACCCTCAATGATACCCTCATTATTGAACAAAGATAAGTGTATTTTATTAATTTTTATCCCATGTACAACAAATCAAATCATGAAACGGTATTTGAACGAAACTGCAGGTTTCACGCTTGCAGGTTTCACGACAATATTTTGCCATATTTTTTTTCAGCGTATCCATTTCTTTTAAATACCGTTTTATGATTTGTCGAGTGTACCTACACCATCCTATACCCTTTTTCAGAATACGTGCGTCTCGTGTGTCTATCCATGTCTCTATACCGTAATGTGATGCGATTTTCACGATGCTGATTTCATCAATTTGTGCACGGATGTAATTTCTTGAATAAACTCGTTCAATAGTTTATTTTTGTATGTGTTTTATGAATGTAGTTTCATTTCAAATTTACGTATTATTTAATTTATTGATGGTTTGATTTAGAAACAGTTAAATATACCATAAAGATTTTCGTAAAGAAAGAACAAGAGATTTCTTGTCAAGTTTGATGACGAGTTATGACATCCATCCGTGTCTGTAATTACTTGCCTTGTTTCCTCACAAACAAACAACGAAATGTAGTAATCAGCGAGTCATTTTCTAAAACATTTATCAAGGAAGGGGTCAGTGCCTTCCCATAGAAAACTGCCATTATGGCACGGTAAATTGAAATCTGTGCCTATGTAAATTTACTTCCGAAAAGGTAAATAAGAGCAAACCAACATGCTTCTTGGTCTCAAAAAGAAACATCTTTGTTGTCTTGAATGACTGTCTTTCTTTGTCAATACTCCTTATTTGATTATCGCTTGCTATTTGATTTGAAGAAATATTCGCTGTCGTGACTATAGAAGTGCAAGACTGTGCCTTCAATTTGTACCTTTATGATTGGATGTGAATAGGTCCCGCAATCTATTATGTCTGTCACGTCATCCTTACCACAAGTCATCCACATGTTTCTCGTCAGTTTATCATACACATCCTAATCCTCGATCAGGCACGAATGCGAAGTTTGCCGACCTCTGTGGGGCAAAAGAGAAAATTTACTTTTGTCTACAAAATTCTCATCTAAATGACGTAAAAATATTCTTAATTGTTTTCCTGTTATGTGGAGAGATGGCTTCATACAGTTTGTCATTCATTATTTAATTTAATTGTACTTTATCTCTATCAGTGCAGTGAGCGATTGTGTAGCATGTGGATATTTTACAATGCGATTTCATTACACAAAACATCTTCAGAATCTTGGTGAGTTTATAATTTTTTTTTCTCAGTTTATTTGTATGCAAAACAAAATTGTAAACACTTTATTTCGATGTTATTTTTTAGTGTTTTTGAGTATCTTTCATATTGTGAAGACAAATGTTGCTATCAACTTGGGGCACTGCGTTCTAATCCGACATGGAACGTGTCCTGACAAACTAGTACAATTCTTTCTGTTCACAAGGTAATTATTGCTAAAACGCATTCTCAATTTTTTAATAGGGAATATTATGCAAAAGATTTTTAATGCCATTAAAATCCAATATTTCAAAATAACAACATATTTGTTGGTAAATTACACTATTTTCACACTAAAAGCGTAAATTTTCATTTATAAATATGAAATTGAAAATCAGTGTAAATTTTGGCGGCAAAACGCCATTCCGGCGAGTGATGTCATATTTTATTGTAACCAAGGCAACATCGTTGCTGGTTGATATAAATGACATCACTGGGCGGGATGGTGTTTTCCCGCCAAAATTTACACTATTTTCAATTTCATATTTAGGTATGAATGAAAATCTACACTTTTTAGTGTGAAAATAGTGTTATACCAACAAATTTGTTGTTATATTGAATTATAGTTTGTAATAAATTCATGCATATTCCCTATTGAGTACTTAAAAGTAGGTACTATAAATAGGGTTGCCAACTTTACAAGAATTGCATTCCGGACAATTTAGTTCTAAATTTCTCTGGGAATAAAATATCCTCACAATACGGTATTATGGGGAAATTCGTATGCACGAATAGACGATGTCTTAGGAAATCAATGGGGGGTCTGGGGGGGAGGACCCCCCAGCACCATGCGGGTCCGGGCCGCACAGGCCCGGGAAAATTTTGAATTTTGAAAGTGTATTTGGGTCATTTTCATGCGTTCTGGACTACAATATTCGGCGATTTGATATTTGGGAATTTTAAACATTTCTTTACAATTACAGCAAAATGACTTGAATTTAACTCTATAATAATTAGATTGTTCTCATAATATTATTTAACCTTGAAGTTGAAGTTGATAAATATGCAGTAAAAATTGAAACTAATGGGTGAAAGTGAACTAAGTGTCTCTATCAACCATACCTACAAAACTTAGGTACTTTGCAAAAGTTATGATGTGATGTATCATTGATTATTGAATTATAGCGTAAGTTTCATGCAGCAATTGAACAATTCCGGACATTATGCTGTCCGGAATGAGGTAATTCCGACATCCGGACAATGCTGTCCAATTCCGGAGTGTCCGGAGAAATTCCGGACAGTTGGCAACCCTAACTATAAAAGATAACGTGGTTGTAAACTTGTAATATTTTCCAGAATGAACCCCCGAAATGGGCAACTGCTGGACATAATGACGGACAACATAACACTCTCCTACTTTCATCCATGGAAAACAACTAAAATAATCATTCATGGCTATTATTCCAACATGGATAGCGGTGGGCTAAACGAATTAAGAAAGAGTAATTTAACATTCACAATATTTTCATCACTACGCAATACCTTTCTTTTGTTTTATTAAAAGGAAAGGAATTTAAGAATTGTGTAGAACAAGAAATTGATATTGTAGATAGATATAGGAAAACACTCTGTGAAACCTGTGTAAGATTGGGGACAATGTCAAAATTTCAAATTGATCGGACCAACCAATCGAAAGATATATTTTTTAATCTAACCCAATCAGCGGATTTCAAAACAATTAGGGTTTGCAACGCCTTGAAATGGTTCGTGTAAAATGTCATCTTGATCGAAGAAAAGCTATGACCTGTACAGCCTCATAGAAAAAACAAAAACAACAGAGGTCCGTGCCAAAAGAGTCAAAATGAGTTGATCGCTCAATAATCTTGAAAATCACAACCTAAAACAAAATATTTGCCGAAACCAGGGATCGAACCAGGGACCTTTAGATCTTCAGTCTAACGCTCTCCCAACTGAGCTATTTCGGCTGATACTGATAAGAGAATCTCTCCCACTCTAGATTACTTGCTGGAGGGCGACTACAATGTAGTGGCTGTTGACTGGAGAGTTCTTGGACAGGGCCCATTCCCTTGCTACCCGATAGCCGCAGCTAATGTACCCCATGTGGGCCGCTGCGTCGCGCAGCTTGTGCAGCGGCTGCGCTTTGCTGCGGCTGAAGACATTCATGTCATTGGGTTCAGTCTTGGTGCACAAGTAGCTGCGCATGCAGCCAATTACTTGAAACCTTACAAGTTACCAAGAATCACAGGTAGGTACAGAAATTGCATTGACAGCATGGTCAATTAATATTGAGTTTTCGCTTTACTTCAGAGTAATCACACAGGGAATATGCATGCATTTTTAAAAAAACTATAGCTCAAAATAACAACACATTTGTTTGTAAATCAAACTATATTCACACTAAAAAGTGTAAGTTTTCATTCATAAAATTACAAATCAGTGGATATTTTGGCGGGAAAACGTCATCACGGCGAGTGATCATTTCTATCAACCAACAATGTTCTGGGTTGCCATGGTAACAATAAATATGACATCACACGCCGGGATGGCGTTTTCCCGCCCAAATGTCCACTGAATTTTAATTTTATATTTATGAATGAATGTTTACACGTTTGAGATTGAAAATTGTGTGTTTGTTTAATAACATTACGTATAAGCCGTTATTTTGAAATATTGTACTTTAACCGCATTAAAAAAGCATTTGCATATTCCCTATTGCGTTATTCATTGACGCATTATTTGAGTAGGTCATGATACTTTAAATCTTGTTTTTATGTTCCGGTCTTCATTTCTTCTTTATACTTTTTAACTGATTGTCCATACAGCTAATCTTATCATAATCACGATTAATTACTTGGAAAACGCCCAGTGTAATGCGAGAGATATGTTCAACATCTCCAACCAACACGATCCACTCATTAGTCATTCTATTCCACATTTCTAATTTTCATATTACCTACTCATATACACTCAAATAATATATGGCATTGTTTGTTTGTCTTTTTCGGAGGCTTCTAACTTCTGATATTTTTCGTAATATCTGAATGATCGTATTTTCATGATTCTAAAAAAGATGAAAAATATTGAAGAAAACATTATTTTTATGATTTTTTCTGTTTCAAAACGCACCAAATAGCTCGGAACGTGTTGAACTTTTCAAAATTTTTCCCGGGGCTGTGCGCCCCAGAGCGACTTGTGCTGGGGATTTAGGGGACGTATTGTCAACTGAGGCTAAAATATATGGTGCAACTTCAAAATATTGTAGGTAATTAAGTGAAACAGGTGAAAACTATACAAACTAAGCTTTCCTTTGAGCTTGAGGCTGTTGACCGATTGGTCAGAAAATGTGTAAAACATGAGATAATGTTGGTCTTGTGATCACAAAGCAAAATTTTAACTTGAGTTGATTGATAGTAGTAGTTTGATATTCGACCAATCAGAAGATATTTTTCAAATTGTAACTCATTTGAGAATTTAGCTGAAACTTGGAAAAATGTGATAAAATGTTAATTTTAATGACCTTACAAAATTTCAAATTGATCGGTTGATCGGTTGGGAGATTTTTTAAAACTTGTCCCAATCTATGTTGGTCCTTTACAGTGTGCAACATTTCAGATCGGTATTATCAGTAGGTAACAGACAATAAAATAGAGATCCAAGTCAAAAACGCGGGAAAGGAGACTCGTTCAAATAAATTAACACGATCACAGTTTTGGGAAATAGATCAAAAAAATATCAAAATTTTAACGTAAATGGGAAAAATAACTTAACAAATAGGTAAATTATTCAATTTTTTCAAGAGAAGGAGACAACTTTATCATTTATAAAATTTACTATATTAATAAAAACTAATAAATTACAAAATAAATCTGAAGATCAGCTATTATATTAAGTATCAATTTTGTTACCTTAAACTTTATGATGACGCTAAAGGAAAATAAACGAGTCATTCACAGACATGATAAAATAATGGAAACACACACACAATAATATATCCCATCCCCACTTTTATTCTGCTAAATATTAGACCAGTTTTAAGACACATATCATTTAATTTTGAATAATCTCTTTGTAGGCCTGGATCCTGCCAAACCATTCTTCGAAGGCCCGAACAATGCGAACAAACTGGATTCAAATGACGCGCATTTCGTTGACGTCATCCACACGAATGCCAAAGTCAAGGGACAGTTCGAACGATCTGGGGACGTCGATTTTTACGTAAATGGAGGTTCTCAACAACCAGGCTGTAAAATTTATGAACCAGGTAAAAGAAATAAACATATCTACAAAAATAAAAATGTTGCGACCCTGCCAGGATTCGAACCTGGAATCTTCTGCTCCGTAGGCAGACGCGTTATCCGTTGCGCCACAGGGCCAACTTGTCAGCCGTGCAATAAATAGAGTATAGCTTCAATTGATTCACTGTCTTGTTTTATAGTTTATTGCTGGTAACATTATTTATACACATTTACCCAATGCTAATTAACGATCACAATTTAAACAGCACATAATTTTCTGCCGCAAACGCAGCAACAAAAGATCCATGCACTCGCTAGCCCCTCCCCCTCGACTGTAGTGCAGACACGTATGAGCTCCGCACCGCTCCACGTTCATCGCGCAAAGAAAAACTCGAATCTTTCGTCTTACCAACAAAATTAACACTTGCTTTTACTGTAAGAGTAACAAGAAGCTTAAACAAAGTAATTTACAACAGAACTAAAAATAAAAAAATTCGACCCTGCCAGGATTCGAACCTGGAATCTTCTGCTCCGTAGGCAGACGCGTTATCCGTTGCGCCACAGGGCCAACTTGTCAGCCGTGCAATAAATAGAGTATAGCTTCAATTGATTCACTGTCTTGTTTTATAGTTTATTGCTGGTAACATTATTTATACACATTTACCCAATGCTAATTAACGATCACAATTTAAACAGCACATAATTTTCTGCCGCAAACGCAGCAACAAAAGATCCATGCACTCGCTAGCCCCTCCCCCTCGACTGTAGTGCAGACACGTATGAGCTCCGCACCGCTCCACGTTCATCGCGCAAAGAAAAACTCGAATCTTTCGTCTTACCAACAAAATTAACACTTGCTTTTACTGTAAGAGTAACAAGAAGCTTAAACAAAGTAATTTACAACAGAACTAAAAATAAAAAAATTCGACCCTGCCAGGATTCGAACCTGGAATCTTCTGCTCCGTAGGCAGACGCGTTATCCGTTGCGCCACAGGGCCATGCTTCTCTAGGTCGGAAATATCACGACCATATTCATAGCAGTCAAACGAAACTTCCTGAAACATTTGTTCATAGTTTTCATTTATGTTCTTATTTTCAATTACGGTTTCCTTTTTTTATGCCGCGCACCTTTTAGTGACCTTAAAATATATCGACATTGTCCAGTATTACAATGAATGAATCATTTAGTAAGAGCGTTTACGAGACATCTTGTATGCTGACCCGCTATACACGAATGCTACAGGAGGTGCCTATACTGCAGGCTCTACAACGAATGGGCATTGAGCGTTGTTCACGAGTTTAATGAAAAACAAATTAAATACGCATTCTAAAAGTGTTCAAATGAAAGCAATTATTGCGTCTAGGTGCTCTTATTGTTTTGTGGTGTTTGTCTTACGTAGGTGAAGCACCAAACAAAAATTAAATACAGATTAGATTTTGTAGAAATTATGATTTTGCTTAGAAAATGTGCTTCCGTCTCAAAAACTTTGCAAAATCCATATTCGATCGCTCTTACGTTTACGCATTGTCAACTTCAACGAGGCTATAAGAGGAATTAAATTTCATAGAATTTCTTATACCTATTTTTGTAGTAACTAGTAACTCAAGAATTGATCCCATCACACACGTTGTTTGCAGGATTTTCTTTGTACTGTAGTCACGGCCGAGCTATTCAATACTTTGCCGAGAGCATCATGTCTTCGATCGGCTTCTGGGGTTGGAGGTGCTCAGGGATGATCGCACATAAGTTCGGTCTGTGTTCACCTAAATCTCCAGCTATTCTAATGGGGGAACACGTGTCACACAGGCAAGTCAATCCATTCAAATTAATGAACATTCCATTTTTACAACATTAATTTTATGTTTAAAACAATTCCAGGGCAAGAGGTTTCATATTTGTCGAAACCAAATCTACGCCACCGTACGCACTTGGTCCTTGGGTTGTATCTGCACCAACGCCATATTTATATTATAATGAATTGTAAATTAGGAACACCATGGTGAAGATGAGATAACTAAGATGCAATGGAGACTGAGTTGAGGCTGAGAAGCTAAGCTAGCTCGTCAATCATCATCACAGAGACTGTTTCGGCTTCCGCGATTGCCACACTTGCAGATGCGAAGCCACAACCTTTTCAAACGTGAGGTTTGAAGGAAGTCAGTCATTCAGTAAATTGCTATGAAATTATATAATATGTTGTCATTACAATTATGTTTAATAAATTTCTTAAGTACAAGAAACTCAATAGTTATTCTTATTTTATTGTTCAAATAATAGGACCTCGAAAATTCTGGAGGTATGTATTCTAAAGCCCCATTTACACGCTGCAATTTCTTGAACAACTTCTGTGCCACAGAGATTCTGCTCGTGCGCAGTATCACTTTTGAGATGATAAAAGGAATCTGCACATGTGCAGAACTTCTGTGACACAGAAGTTGTTCAAGAAATTGCACCGTGTAAATGGGGCTTAAGTGAACAATTTTTACAATTGAATGGTACAGGGAAATAACGCTATGAGTCCATTTTTAGAGAAAAGAAAAAAAATGTGTTATCTTGCAGTGATTTTAGCTCTCAGAATATACCCTTGGTTTTTCGAAAATATTGCCACATAGTCTTGATAAACGCAATTTAAATATCGATTTGTATGAAAGATAGATACAAGTTTCAACATAAAACTTCGTTTATCTCCGTTTCATCCGAATGTGACTCATAGCGTTCTTTGCCTGTACCCTTCAATTATTGTCATGACTTGCGGCGCCGGTATTATTAAAGTTTGACGTAGAGGACCAGTCAGAAAAGAAGATGGTCAGGTCCATGCGTAGAGAGTGGGATTTCGTAAAACCAGTTTATTGAACCATGAGCACCTGTATAATGCAAAAAATTGAAGTCAAGTTCACTTATTTAGCAATGTGCGAAGAATACACGTTGCTCGTCCGTTTGCAGAAACGTGTTTAAAGCAGTATTTACCTCTAATTCGATAGCCCACACTGAAAAACAAATACTAAATGTGTATTCGTGCTATTTTATGTGTCTATCATTAGAAAACAGAAAAGTGATGGGCGAAATGTCAGCAACTGCATACGTATGGCTGCTCGCAGGTGAGTGAACTATGTCTATAATTCAGTGGTACTCAACCTTTTTGACTTGCGGGCCAATAATACGAATTTGCTTTTGTTGGCGGGCCGCATTTTTTAAAAAAAAGTCAATAATGCTCACGTTATTTATATTTATTTATATGTAACTAAAGTGTATATCGATGTGTTAATTATATATGTGTTATTTGCCACATTCAAGTCTCAATGGGGCTTTGTGGCTGCGACCAATTTTGTAAAAAAAAAAAAAAAAAAAAAAAAGTGATCAGGTAGGTTCATTCCAGGTGCGTAAGAACTACTTTTATCATGGGGGAAGGGGGATTGCGATACTCGGAAGGGGGGTCTGGCGATGCCCCTCAGTTTAGAATCATTTTTTTTTAGAATTGAACTATTTAAAAGTGATTCTTGGGCTCTTAATGCACGAACTGAAGCAAGCTACCCTCCAATTGTTGCCCCGCAGGGCGTTTTTTAAAAAGAATTTTAGCAATTTATAAGATGATTTTGTGACTACAATTCGTAGAGAATGGGGGGTCAGTCTACTCGAACCCCCCCCCCCCCCCCCCCCCCCCCCGCCCCCCTCCCACCTTCCTTCGTGCCTGGTTAACTGTTAATTCAGTGTATTTTGTTTATTAGGAAACGAATCGAACAATGTTTCACACGCCAAAACAATACAATCTTTGACAATTTTCGGAATCGGTTAATTGCTTCATGAATGAAGTTACATTTACGAAGCTTTCGTCGTATTTTCAGCCTGATGCGTCGATCCTAACATGACAACTCTCAAAATCATCCAAAATGTGTCTGAAATGACACGAGATTTTTTTTTTAATATTATTTTCACAGGGAACAAATTTTGTAAATAAGTAGATATTTTTAAAACATCAACTGGGGGGGCTACAAAAATTAGTCCCGCGGGCCGCAGGTTGAGTGTGTGCGGTCTAATTCTTCCAAGGTGGAGGTGCCGTGTTGCTCACTGCTATCTAAAGTCTGTCCATCAGCTCTTCTTCTTGGCCAGAGAGTGACGGCGAGTGTCACCACAGACAAAGCGGGATGTTTGAAAGCTGTGGATCTCGATTGTCCGGATCCCACATATATCCGATACATTCTCTTCACAAGGTAACGTCAGAGATTCAACATACAAAAATAAAATTACCATCACAACTTTAATTAAAGCTGGGTCCACATAAACCTTTTTTGCGTTTTCTAGAAATCGCTCACAGCAGACTTGAAAAACGGAAAATGCAAAACTCAAAAACTGTCATACCTAGCTGGAGAGCCTAGATGGTGCGTCATACAAGGCTATACAATGTCTATGGTCATACCCAGCTTTACTCTTTTTTTAGACTGAGTCCCAAAGGTGTACCACTAGATTTGAATATCAACTCTACGACTTGGCTGACATTTCGAGCTTCAAATCCAATAAAAATAATCATTCATGGCTGGACTGCTAGTTCTCATATGACTGAAATACAGGATATGATGAATGGTAAGAAATTTAAAATGTATTTTCTAATATTCAGACAATATTTTCTGATCTCTGCGAATGTCCTTTCAAAATTCTGCTTTCCTCCAGGCTACCTCTCCGATGCCGACCAGAACGTGATCCTCATCGACTGGGAAGAGCTGGCGTCTGGCACTGAACGATGTTACCCGACTGTCGTGGACAACACTAATGAAGTTGGCAAATGTGTCGCTACTCTTGTCAACACCCTCCGCTTGCTCCTCTTCGCCGAGAACATCCACATCATCGCGCTCAGCATAGGAACACATGTAGCCAGCTCCATGGCCAACTATCTGCGTCCGTATTACTTGGTGCCTAGAATCACGGGTAGGTGACCCCAGTGTCAGATCAACTCATAATGATACAAGATTATTGAGCGAGCGAAGTGAGCGTCTCCTTTTGGCTTATTTGGCACGGACCTCTGTTTTTTTTTTTTTTTTGTTTTTTTTTTGTTTTTTTTTTGTTTTTTTGTTTTTGTTTTTTTCTGTTACTGACGATATACAGGTCAGAGTTTTTCTTCGATCGAGCTGAAATTTTGCACACGTGTTTGGACATTCTCTGGGCGTTGCAGACCCTAATTTTTTTGAAATCTACTGATTGGTTAAAATTTAAATAAACATCTCCTGATAGGTTGAAAAGTGAAAATGGTCTTCGATAAATCTGATCAAACTCATATTTTGGCTGTACATGTCTAGAGTTTTTCCTCGATCGAGCTGAAATTTTGCACACATGTAGAGACAAACATTTCTGTTTGCAGACCCCAAATTTTTTTGAAATTTATCAATTGGCTAAAATTTAAATAAACATCTCCTGATGGTAGGTTGAAAAATGAAACTGGTCTTCGATAAATCTGATCAAAATCATATTTTGGCTATACAGCTCAGAGTTTTTCTTTGATCGAGCTGAAATTTTGCACACATGTAAAACCAACCTTCTCTGTTTGCACACCATATTTTTTTTTGAAATCCATTCATTGGTTAAAAATTAAATAAATATCTCCTGATAGGCTGAAAAATGAAAACGGTCTTCGATAATTCTGATCAAACTCATATTTTGCATGATCATTAAGACCAATATTGTCTCTTATTTTACAAAATTTCATCTCAATCAGTTAAGAACGTTTGAACTTATTGACATTTTTAATATCTGTCAGTAATGAAGTATCGAAATGAATGTTTTCCAGTGCCAATTGAATTGATTCTGATTTGCTTTATGAACCAGGTGCTTAGATGCTATTTTAAAGTTTCGATGAAAAGCATATACCTACTTTTAAGTTGATATCATAATCAGTGCTCGAAGTGGGCCGGTATGGGACGGTATGGTATACCGGTTCTTCTTTACACATTTGATTTCATATTGTTACTTCTCAGAAAAACGGAATACTTAAAATCAGATATTCTTGGACATTAACGTAATTTTATATTCTAATTTACTCGTATTTCATGGTTATCTTTTGACTGCATATTTCAAGCATAACTATGAACTATGAACATCCACTACAAGATAAAGTAAAATGCATTATTTAATTTAGTTGTTTCATCAAGGTAAAAGACTAATCTAACTAATGACATGACAATGGTTGTCAGTGTAATTCTGGAATCTGGACCCTCATCTAATATCGTACACCCCCCCCCCCCCCCTCACGTGGTATTCTTATGTTACCATACCGCCACTATTTAATTCCTACTTCGAGCACTGATCATAATCAATTCAATATGGTTGTATATGTTTTCTGTGCGTTGTGTACGCATTTCCGGTTCCAGAATTTGCACGTACCCGTGCTCGCTCATCAACGCGTTACACTGAGCGTTTTCCTAGTATTCTAGGAGTGTCCAGTGTAAAAAGTCGCTTAGTCCCATTTGGTTAATTGATTGAGCGAGCGAAGCGAGCGTCTCCTTTTGGTTCATTTGGCACGGACCTCTGTTTTTTTTTTTTTTTTTTTTTTTTTTTTTTTGTTTTTGTTTTTTTCTGTTACTGACGATATACAGGTCAGAGTTTTTCCTCGATCGAGCTGAAATTTTGCACACGTGTTTGGACATTCTCTGGGCGTTGCAGACCCTAATTTTTTTGAAATCTACTGATTGGTTAAAATTTAAATAAACATCTCCTGATAGGTTGAAAAGTGAAATTGGTCTTCGACAAATCTGATCAAACTCATATTTTGGCTATACATGTCTAGAGTTTTTCCTCGATCGAGCTGAAATTTTGCACACATGTAGAGACAACCTTTTCTGTTTGCAGACCCCAAATTTTTTTAAAATCCATTTATTGTCTAAAATTTAAATAAACATCTCCTGATGGTAGGTTGAAAAATGTAACTGGTCTTCGATAAATCTGATCAAAATCATATTTTGGCTATACAGGTCAGAGTTTTTCTTTGATCGAGCTGAAATTTTGCACACATGTAAAACCAACCTTCTCTGTTTGCATACCATATTTTTTTTTGAAATCCATTCTTTGGTTAAAATTTAAATAAATATCTCCTGATAGGCTGAAAAATGAAAACGGTCTTCGATAATTCTGATCAAACTCATATTTTGCATGATCATTAAGACCAATATTGTCTCTTATTTTACAAAATTTCATCCCAATCAGTTAAGAACGTATGAACGTATTGACATTTGTAATATCTGTCAGTAATGAAGTATCGAAATGAATGTTTTCCAGTGCCAATTGAATTCATTCTGATTTGCTTTATGAACCAGGTGCTTAGATGCTATTTTAAAGTTTCGATGAAAAGTATATACCTACTTTTAAGTTGATATCATAATCAATTCAATATGGTTATACGAAGCTATGGTTGTATATATTTTCTGTGCGTTGTGTACGCATTTCCGGTTCGAGAATTTGCACGTACCCGTGCTCGCTCATCAACGCGTTACACTGAGCGTTTTCCTAGTTATTATATTTAAATAATCCTTCGGCGTCTAACTTTTAGCTTAAGTTGGCAACGTATAGATGGTAAAGTGCTGATAACCTCGCTGTTGAGCGCCACAAATCATATTACGAGCGACAACTACACAAATGGATCACGTCTTAGATTGGGTCCTTAATTTATGTATTCGATATCATTAACTAGGCTACAAATCATCAAATAATGTTTTAACAAATTAGAAAAACTGTGATGGTGGCGACTTGGGTGGCGACGGTGTATAAGGGGGGGGGGGGGAGGGGGGGGGGGGGGGGGGTTAGAGTTTATTTTGGAGTTATAAAACTGCTAGTGCTATCAATTTATATCAACGTATATTATTTTGATTTACATTTGATTCACATAAAATCAGCAACTGTGCTTAATTAAAATTAGCAAACGTTAAAAAATAAATAAGCTATAACAGTGAATGCGTTTTTTGTTACAAAATATGAGAAAAATCCAGTGTCAGAAGAGGTAATGGAGATCAAATTGTAAAAAGTGCTATAAAAAAGCGCATTCTCGTCAGCAGTAGCGTGTCAAATCAATTGCTCGAGGCATGTAAACAAATCACCAGTCCAAATGAAATAAGAGAACATGTTGTGTATATTTGCCAAGCAGGACTTGATCCTGCCAAGCCGCTGTCTATAAACTACAGAAAGAACAACGACAACCGTCTCGACGCCTCCGACGCCTTCTTCGTCGACGCCATCCACACCAATCTCCTGATGCAAATGAAATAAGAGAACATGTTGTGTATATTTGCAAAGCAGGACTCGATCCTGCCAAGCCGCTCTTGGCAGGATCTTGGCAGGATCTGTGAACTTCAGGAAGAACAACGACAACCGTTTCGACGCCTCCGACGCCTTCTTCGTCGACGCCATCCACACCAATCTCCTGGTGCAAATGAAATAAGAGAACATGTTGTGTATATTTGCAAAGCAGGACTCGATCCTGCCAAGCCGCTCTCTGTGAACTTCAGGAAGAACAACGACAACCGTCTCGACGCCTCCGACGCCTTCTTCGTCGACGCCATCCACACCAATCTCCTGGTGCAAATGAGCTTCCAGACCAACGGCCACGTGGACTTCTACATCGATGGATCATTCTCACAGCCACATTGCGGCAGCATGTTCTCGTGTATGTATAATTATTTCAATTATTTACAAATCAAGACAGGATCCTGGGACCTGGGACCAAACAAAATAGCTGCCAAGATAATTATATCTAGTTTTGTACATTAGAAAAAAGAAGCAGAAGGTTGGGAGTCCATATTTCCATGTTTCTTCAGGAGAGCTCAATACCTATGCCTTCAATCATTCTTCTACAGTCATTTTGAAAACTGTATGTAGAATTCAGGACCTTGATTGGCCCTGGCCTGAGGCACTAAAACTCTGTAACTATCGCACAAAAACTATCAACACTAAAACTCTCTCACTAAAACTCTGGAACTCTGAAGGCACTATTCATATTTTGAATAACTGATATTAAATTATAGGTATACCCATTTTTCTGTACAGTTTTTGAAAGGACGAAGGTTTCAATTTCAATTTCAAATGATTGAGTAGAAGATACTATACCAGAACTCCCCGCTTTTGGAATTTTAAGTTGTCAAAAATTAAATAAATACGTAAAGCTCAGCCAATCGAATTAAAAAGTCGGAAAAACACATATGTGCGAAATGTCACTAAATCGAGCTTTTTGTGTATTATTCTTTTCCTCCTCCGGGGCACAGAGAATGACTAGTTCCCTTTGGGTTCAATGTACAGGGGATGTCACATCACATGAGGAAGTGTTTGATTCTCCTCAGACGACGGGTATTTCTGCAGTCACCTCCGCGCCTTTGAAGTCTTCGCTGAGTCCATCACCTCGTCCAGGGGCTTCTGGGGCTGGCGTTGTCCAAGCCTCATGGCCTTCTTGATAGGCTCATGTCCACCCACCTCGCCGGCCATTCTTATGGGGGAACACGTGTCACATAGGTACGATAACAAGATGAAGTCACAATAGGTACTTGTTGAGAAATCTTATCAAATTTAGTCGGCTGGGCAGTGAGTTTGACCTTGAAGAGTTTTTTAATAGATTTAGTTTTTTTTGTCTGGGGCTTAACGTCGCACTGTTCTGCAGCGAGGCTAATGGCGACGGATGAATGATTATGATGATGATTGGGAGATGATGGCGAAGAGTAGGTTAGGATGGAAGGTGGGAAGGAGGCGGTCGTGGCCTATTAGTAGGGTACCTTCCCAACATTTGCCTGTCGACTGAGGGAAAACCGCGAAAAAAAACAGTCAGGAAGGACGGCCGCGGGAATCGAACCCGGGCCTCCGGAATTGTTAACAAAATAAGGCTTTGTACGCGTTTTCAGAACTGTTCAATGAAAATAATTCCATAGCTTGTAATGGTTTAATTTTTAGATTTACTTTGTCCTAGGCGTTTAGTGCCCGAAAATTAGTAAAATGGCACTAAACATCTGTTGAACAAAATAAAACTAATAAAACTAATAAAACTTTTTCCAAACTATGAAATTATATTCATTGAACTGTTCTGATAGTCGTACACAACCCTATTTTGTTAACAATTACATTTGTAAAAGATATTGATAAAAATCGATTAAAAAACTCTTCAAGGCCACGCTCACTATACTCAGCCCTCAGAAAATCATCGAACTTTTTACTCCTACTTGAAATTTCTGGTCAAACCAACTTTTGAAAAAAATCTTATTGAAATGGTGTAATTACTCCACTACAGTGTGTTTTATTTCTGTCAGAGCACGAGGCATCGTGAAAGTGACCACTGGCCAGAAGCCACCGTACGCTCTAGGACCGTGGGTCGTGAAACCTGTCCGACAGAGGTACCCATTCATCGAGGTGTGATATGAGTTACAATAGCTTTACTGTTAGTGCCAATACAAAGCCATGTGTTATTTGTGTACGGAATAAATATTTATTCGTTGAGTGAATAATGATTTTTTTTTCGAAAGAATGTTTTCCGAAATGCAATCACTGCGCAACAAAACGTGTACCATTTCATGGTTCTGGACTTATCAGACTGAATGATAACGTATTTTTATCCTGTATTACTAATAAAAATTTGGTATAAATTGTTCCCTACTTCCCATGAATCGCAAACCCTTCTGTTTGAAATATTGAACGAACCCTGTACACTATAGGCTCTAGTTCAGTGCTGTACGTCCCATCGTTTCATTCATTAATTCATCAACCCATACAATTAAGTTTACTCATGCATGCAGGAAAAAAATATTTGCTTGAAAGTCTGTCAAAGTTACTTCCCGTCACTGCATCCTCTGTAGAAAAACTGTAATTTAGAATACAATTGTGTAAACCCCATTACACATCGTTTGCTTGCAGTAACTCTTGCAGTCAAATAATAGCTTAAAAACTCTATAAAGTTTTTATTAGAGGCAAAAACATTTTATCGAACGTTCCATATTTGAATATCCTCTCCCACCATTTCCCCTCCCGCCAACTGCATGTCACGTGATGTTGAACAGCTGACGAAACGTCACGAATAGATTCTCTCAATCAGCACTTCATTGACATCGTTTTAAAAATTACCGTGTTACATTCATGGCGCAGAAACAAATAAACCGTATCGACATCATGTCTGGCATATTAGTTCGATGCTCGTGATATTGACAGTGCAATCGCACTGGTTCACTGCATTACAATGACCTTGCTCGAAAAAATATTCTGTATTTTCGCTGTACAATGTGGTAAGTGAAACGTCAATCTCTCCTTGTTACTGTGTAGGTAGATTCTATGATCGTGAGGTGCGGATTTGTGTTGTAAATGCTTCCAATCAATGTTTTTGTTGTTTCAGTGGTGTTTCTGGGGAATGTCATGGGTGCTCCAGTTGATACGGGCTCGTGTTTGGCAGTAGATGACAACACCACGTGTCCAGACAACAAATACGTCAAACTGTATCTTTACACAAGGTAGTATAATTATTATTCATAAAATGCATTGGTTTCGTACATAAACTAGAAAACTATTTCTATAATCCAACTCATAATGATGAAACTCAAAAAATATCCTCGAGTAATAAAGATGACTAAAACATAAAAAAATGAAAAAATAAAAAAATGAAAAATGCATTTTAGTTTTTATTAAAAATTTGATATTTACAATTTAATTTACATACAATTTTGATCGATCTCATTTGATTGGATTCAGTGTGAGCTGTAGTCCATTTTCATTTTCATTTTCAATCAATTAAAAGTTTGTCTTCTGAAATTGGTTTGTATTTATAGCCAAATTTCATAATATAATGACGTATGAGATGGACGCCATGAAACAAGTAAAGAAGAGACGAGTGCCATAAAGAAAATGAGACGCACGCTCCTATTCCGAATTACTCACAATTAATCATTTAAAAAAGTATATTATGATGAGACAAAAATGTCTACTGTGTAAGCATGATTAGGTAAAAAAATAGAAATTAACATAGATATCGAATAAAAATAACAACATTCTTTAAGTATCCATTAACATTTTATTATAAATTAGTTTAGCATTTTGTTCCCTTGAAGAGTTCTATGTATAGTCAAGTATTTCCTACTAGATCATGCAATGATGATTGCCATGCAATACAACTTCAACTATGTCACCAGGTCGAACCCGACCGAGGGTCAGCTACTGGATATGGTCTCCGACAACATCACCTACTCCTACTTCGACGCCTCCTACCCGACCAAGATCATCATCCATGGGTTCAACGCCGACTACAACACCGCTGCGCTCGTCGACATCAGGAGAGGTACTGTCCCTTGTATTAGATCACCTATACTCCTACTTCGACGCCTCCTACCCGACCAAGATCATCATCCATGGGTTCAACGCCGACTACAACACCGCTGCGCTCGTCGACATCAGGAGAGGTAATGTCCCTTGTATTAGATCACTTACTCCTACTTCGACGCCTCCTACCCGACCAAGATCATTATCCATGGGTTCAACGCCGACTACAACACCGCTGCGTTCGTCGACATCAGGAGAGGTAATGTCCCTTGTATTAGATCACCTACTCCTACTTCGACGCCTCCTACACGACCAAGATCATCATGTTCAACGCCGACTACAACACCGCTGCGCTCGTCGACATCAGGAGAGGTAATGTCCCTTGTATTAGATCACCTACTCCTACTTCGACGCCTTCTACACGACCCATGGCTCCATGGGTTCAACGCCGACTACAACACCGCTGCGCTCGTCGACATCAGGAGAGGCAATCAACGGGAGAGGTACTGCCCTTTGTATTAGTTGCGCAACACGATTAGCACACAGTCACAATCTCCTCGCACAATATGACCATGTCGTAACAATGAAAGTGTCAACAAACAACCTAACAAGGGATGGTCAATAATGGTCGAAATTACAAAGAAATCTTCCGGCTTCCAAACGGGGCAAGTTGGTTCAGGCGTCGCTGGACTTGTACTCCCGAGATCCCGGGTTCGATTCCCGCGCCCATTCTTCCTGGCAGACGTTTTCGTGATTTCACTCAGACTACAGGTAAACTCTGTGAGCGTTCCCTATCCCTACTAATAATAGCATTGAATACTGATACATTATACTAAGTAATAGGCCATGCTCGCCTCGTTCCCCTTAGTATAAGTCGCCATTTTGCAGAACAGCTAGCATAATACGAAAGAAACTCGACCTTCCACGTGATTTTACGAGGGCGATCATATAAAATGACAGTTCTCGCGTGACAATTTTCTCATCGTAAAAATTCACGTAATTCATTTCGTAATTAACGGTGAGTTGAGGTAACGCGACAACATTTTATATGATCGCTCCGCACCCCTGGGGCCCTATTCTATAACTATGTCGAACGATTTTCATTTCGTTGCCATATCGGCACAACAAAAATTGATCGGTGAACAAATTTGAATGACTGCTGGCCATATAAAAAACAAAGCTTGTTAGAATTGTTATCATCATTGAAATGAGAGGTAACCTACTCGAGTGAGACAAGAAGATCGCTTGGACTGACTTCTGATGATGCAATCTAACATTTTTCAGTCAATCAAATTTATTGAACGATCAATTTTAGTGTTACGACAGTGAAACTAATTCGTGCCGAAACAAGATTAAAAATAGTTATAGAATTATTATGTGAGGACTTTGGAGAATTGCGTTATTAGTCAACATGCAATTCTGCATTTCGACATAATTTAATGCCATATAATCTATTTTCAAGGTTACATGTCAAAGGGCGAGTACAACGTGATCGCCGTGGACTGGAGCTCGCTGTGTCCTGGGCCGATCACGTGCTACCCCAGCGCGATCGGCAACGGGCAGCACGTGGGCAGATGTGTCGCACAGCTGGTGCAGCGGCTGCGCCAGCTGGCTGCGGACGACATCCACGTCATCGGGTTCAGTCTAGGTGCACATCTGGCGGGATTCGCGGCAAACTATCTCAGACCGTATATCCTGCCAAGGATCACAGGTGATTCAAGTGATGATGAAATGTTCTACAAGACTACATACAACCTATACACTCTTTTTATTCCTCACCTTCTCAAGGTGCTATACAGGTTCTGACCACCCTGGCACACCCAAAAATAAAAGTCGATCAATTACCTAATTATTGTCTTACTCTTTGATTAGTACTATGTGGATACAATTTAATGGAGTAATAACAATAATTTAAATAGTGCCTACAACTCCATTTACTTGAATGCAGACATTGGTTTCATATTATGCAAAGCAAACAGAATTTTGTATTCTAACTTTCTACAAACAACGCCTTTCAGGGCATCCTGAAGTAATTATAATTTATTGTAAATTTTCCTGCCAAAGCAGGATGACCATGTTTAGGGTGACAGTAATGCACCCCTTTCGCAAAGTAAGTACAGAGTTGCGATCTGCTGTTACATATACATAGCAGAGTTACGTATGTACGGGTGACAGAAAAAGAGGAGTGAGGGTTCAGTTGGATGAAGAACAAAAACGATCACATAGTTCAAATAGTTTGGGTCAGACACGTTCGAATTATAATAAACTGTCCTCAACATCACCCCTTATAAACAACAGAAAGAACGTATTTTCTAAATAAGCTTCTTCCCCCCGCCCCTCTCAAATAAAGGTGAAGAACTACATAAAATAGAAGTGAAAAACTTGTAAAATGTGTTGATGCCGAAGTATAGAGGAAAGTGTGTAATTGCCCGCCCCTCTGCCCACCCGAACTCCCGGCGGCGAGAATTGAATTGCAGTTAAGTTCGTAAATGGAGTTATTTTTCAGCCAAGGAGTAAGGGTGGTAAAACGTCACTCACAATCATGACGTCGATCTTGATCAGCTGACCAGCTGTTATGAAATGTCACTGTCTTTGCTCAGCTGTTTAATTTGATTAATGAAATGTCATTGCCTTCCCTGTCAATTTTCTTTCAGTTGATGTTATATGAATATATTGTATATTTAAATAATTTAAATGGAGTTAAGCAAAAGCGAAATAAGTGACCTAGAGGTGTGGAAGCATTTTACATTTTATTAAGTATGATAGCGGTCGACTGCACTCGTTTCTCATTGGTTAATTTTTAACCCCATTTACGAACTTAACTGCAATTCAATTCTCGCCTCCCGGCGGCGTCCTTCAATGCTTGTTCAATACTTTAGTGATCGCATACCATTTCAATTTTTATCATATTTCGTTTGTAGGTAGATTTAGAGTTACTAATAGCATAGAGTAATGCCAATATATTGGGTATTTATTCCAGGTCTCGATCCAGCAATGCCGTTGTTCGTAACGAGCGACAACGACGGCAAACTCGACGCCAGCGACGCCCAGTTCGTGGACGTCGTTCACACCAATGCCTTCGTCCAGGGAAAAATCGAACAATGTGGCCACGTTGATTTCTACTTCAATGGCGGCACAAATCAACCGGGCTGCGGCTACGTAAATAGTGGTGAGAAAAGCAACTCGCAATCGCCCATGTCGAAGCCGGCTATCTGTTGAGTGTAGCCGACCACTTGTCAGGACCCTCTCGACACGCCGTGCTAAAGAGTGTTGCAGATCTCTTGCGCACTCGCTCTCCCCCAACATGCCAGCATTTTATTGCCGGTCACGGTGAAGAGGTTTAATGTTTACGACCTGCCCTCCAGATTCTTCCGCATGCAGTCATGTGAGGGCGGCGCAGTACTACGCCGAGTCCATCAACTCCCCCGACGGGTTCTGGGGATGGCCTTGCTCCAGTTACATGGCGTACCTCGTGGGTCTGTGCCCTCCACGGACACCCGCCGTGCTCATGGGGGACCAAGTCTCGCACAGGTAGTTACGCAGTTGAATTGCAAAATGACTACACCAATTCAAAATATAATGCTTTATTACACTAAACAAGACAAGCGCGAGCGATTTTGCCGCGTGTAGCAGGCACTTTTTTGGATGGATACGATTGAAGACAAAATGAGTTGACGAAATGATTTGAAATTTTAATCATGATTAGATAAAAGACAAACTTAGGGTTATCACTTGGTATATTTTCAATTTTTTGCTTTTTTATTAGTAATAATTGGTTGATTTTTGGTGAAAATTTGTATATTTTCTTGTCTCGCTGGGTGCCGTATGAAATTTAATTTAAAAAATGTGCCCTAAGTTTGTATATTATCTAATCATGATTAAAATTATTTTAGATCAATTGTTTTCCAATCGTATCGGATTCGGAAATTGTATAGTTTTGTTTGGCGGTTTTGTTGGAAAAGCAAAAATGAAAAAGTGACACTAATAGTATACAATCAGACTGGTCATGTGAACATCCTATCAAAGTTAGACCCACTTATGAAACAATTTTTCTCTCTTAATTTGCTAAAGCGGCCGAGCGCTTGCAACAAAACGTGTGCTACTGCTCGCGCAACCTCAAATGTATTTTTTAAATTTTAAATGTTTTGATTGCAGGTCTCGAGGATTCATACGCGTAAAAACGAAATCGGAGCCTCCGTATGCCCTGGGTCAAACTGTGTTCGTGCACAAGAGGAGTTGCTGAACGGCAGTCCGAAGATTGTAAATTATCTGTACATACTCGCTTCGTCTTCCCTTCAAACAAATGTGTTGACATGTTATGAAGTAACAGCTGCGTCATGGGCCCTAGTTCGATTCCTGATTTCAGCAATAGTCTTTGTCAACTGCCTTGAATGTAGAAAATATATTACCTACATGGGATCGTTCGGATGTGCCTATTTAGTCATTGCAGGAAATAATTATTTATTTTTATAAAAACACATCACAAGTACGCTAAATAAAATCATATTTAATACTTATATCCACTGAATTATGTTTCGTCATTTCCATATTTGAACCTTGAACATGAGGCAATGACAGATAATGACAAATTATTTTCAAATAGATACATTTTATTTATTTTATCTCCAGTATAAACAAATCATTGTCCACTTATCTCGACGATAAACTCGAAACCTCGCCACAGTTGAGACTTCATGTAAACAGTTACAACCTTCTCTCCTAATCCTCCATCAATAATCTTGGCGTAGCCTCCTGTGTCGTCACTTCTCTGATCCAGAGCCTTCACGCAGTGGACAGTTGCATTGCCGGGCACGCCGTCCAGTGGATACTGCACCGTTGCATCGACAAATGCGCCCACAGAGAACTTCTTCTTGACCATTTGGCGGAGGAGCAATCTGTCTCCAGGTTGCTCTTGACAGATGATCATGTTGTGGCTTGTGGTCGGTACTTCGACCACTTGGTAGCTGGGAGCATCATTGTGACTGGACACGATTGAACACAGAGACGCGAGGAGAACGAATATTTGCAACTTAGACGCAGACATTCTTCTGAAAATGGACAAAATATGCTTTTTTATAAGTCGCTCGAAGACTTTTATAAGTCGCTCCATGCTCAAAGACTCAAAGTAACAAGCAGGAAGTTCTTGGCGATAACAGAAAATTATCAGTGTTCTTGCGATAGTGTAATTTTTCTTCGCCATTTGTACTAATACTATACACGTCCAGTCTAAATTAGTCTGTATGTGTCGAAATTATGAAACAATTTTAATACAAAAAATAACATTCTCAAATTTAAAATTTGCCAAAGATAATTGTTTCGCGTAAAATAGTCCTGTACGTAGGTATACGCTATATTCAGACACATTATTTGATATTTCATACCTCAATATTCTAATCAAACAACTAATATTTGACGTTTCTTAATTTTGACATTCTACTCGCAAAGTGAAAACCATTCAGAACTACGTTTAGGGTTGTTCTTTGCGAAAAGTATCAAAATAAATAAAGTAAAATACAAACCTACCTATTTATTTTAATGTCACGATTATGTCAACAACAAAAGTACAAAATCAAAGACGATTGACAAATGCGATGAACTTGATCTAAAATACACTGATCACATGGTGCAGCGAGGGAAGTCTACACCGCAGGCGCTGTGACTCAGCAGGCTGTACGATGCAGATTTTAATAGTTAATCATAACTACACTTACACCAGTAACTATTACACACTCAATAACTTCTTACCTGCAAGTGACACTACAGCTAAAGCTTCTTGTCTGACACCGCGAACACCATTGGCACAAGCCGGCTATTGGATCGATAAACAGCTGGCAACCTAAAGCTATACGTAATCACTGACGCACCGTGTGCAGCCGAGGCCCTCGTTATACTCACTTCGGTGCAGCTCATGTCACGCTTATGCACATCATGTTGTTTGCCGGTACGAGTTCAAATCGACTTTCTTCAAAAGCAAAGGTTTAAATCTAATTTATAATCCACATAAAAACTTTCAAAATTTTAAATCTGATCTATAATAATTACTTTTTTGATTCATTGCATTCATTTGATTTATAAGTTGGAATTTCCGAAAAATTCCCATTTCAAGAGAAATTAAAATTGTAAAAGAAAAATTATCCATACACCTCAGAGGAATATGTTTAAATAGGGTACATAAATTACCTGTAAGAATATTACTTTTAATCCACTAATTTGATTTACACTATAAGTGAAAATAATTACGAAAGAAGAAAGATTGATGAGAAATGTACTGAATGACATTATGAAGCTCGATTGAATGGATCAACACAACAGAAGTGGAAATAATCAAAACTATAAATTAGAAAAAAATCAGGAGTGAAAACAAAATTATTCTTGGAGAATGTTTATAATCATTCATTTGGCTCACTACGTGATTTCCAGCACAAACTTTTAGATTCTTTAAAATAACGAAAATTCCTTTGAACTTTTACATCAAACTTTAATTGTAGGTATCAAATTAAAAATACACTATTTCGTCTAGTTCCAGAGACACTAGAGTTTTTGCTTTCATATTTGTCTAAGAAATGTCATTTAGAATTTTATTAATTAATTGATTTGTGTAATTCAGATAGGAATTGGGAATGTCAATGTCAATGCTGATTACTTTAATCTAGTCGGGCGCTAGCTCGACGCTGCCAAGCACCGCTCTAATACAACGTCATGGTTATCGGGTATATTTAGCCACCTGACAACACCTAACCAAAAATCAAAGTGCTGCGATCATCCCTTCGGGGTGAATTTTGGGCCTCAAACATGCAAGGATTGACTTTGGGGCTGGCTGGCTAGCTAGGCACGTCGTTTTGCTTGCCCTTTTCTACAGATTGCACGGTTTGGTCTAGAGAGTTGAAATTTGGTAGACACATAGAGTCCCCCTTCTCACGCGTACTTCTGAAAGAAAATCTGAAATATTTTGACCGGAAGTGAATTTATCCAATTTTTTAATTTTAATTTTTTTCAAAAGTCAAACGGGTCCATCGACAGTTTTGAAATTTGGCAACATTAAAGACAATGTATTGCTAGACACTCCACTTCAAGAAAAAACAAAATTTTCAAACCGGAAGTGGAAAAATTATCAATATTAAGCGTTCCGCTCTTCCCCTTCATCTACCAACACAGCAGCTTCGCTGTCAACTCCACATATCCTGTCGGCCTGAATAGCTGAATTATCGGAGGCAGCTGGCTTGTGTTCCTGCATAACGGGTTCGATTCCCGATCCTAGAAAAACTTTTTTTTCACATCATCCTTTTTTAATTTGTGTAAGCGATGATACCTTCCAGTATATATATTCAAGTGAGAGGTCGAGGGATGCTGTGTAGATCATCAATAACCCGAAACATCGCCATCGCGGCACGCCGATTGCCATCGCGATCACAGATAGTATCAGGTTCGTAGGTAATGCTGCAGGTATGACGAGCGACATTGCGTCTTGTTGAAATCTTCGCCCATTTGCTAGTTTAGTGGTTACGAACGGCATACAGTATCGCCGTCCTGTTGGCGCAATAGACAGTGCATTGGCTTACGGTGTTAGGGGATACCGGCCGGGGTCGTACTTTTTTATTTGCAATTTTTACAAGTTTTAATTCTGTCTAACCATAGAGTTATTTTTTTAAGTTGCACAGTTTTAATTTTCGCCAGTTCGACTTTGTCTATACCCATAGAGAGTTTTATTCCTTAGGCTGCCCAGTAAAACTTATGCGCGCGCCCTACGCCGCCTGGAGCACCTTCTGTCTCTAGCCGCTCGTAGAATTCTAGGTGAACTTCATAATTTTGTCACATTGAAAGATTCAAACCTCAAATATACCTCAATATGACGACAGAATATGACGTAGTATCAACCATTTGAGAAAACTCGTTTGGATAGTTATTATGGTTATCCAAGTATTGAGACAACAAACGAATAACAGACATCGATTCCGTTTCATAATGAAATCTTTAGTTCTACTACTTCACGTACCTATGAATATTATAATGTCTAAATTTATTTCGGTTTCGAGAGTATGGAAACTTCGTTTTGTGTAGAATAAAGAATAATAGATTAACTACGCACAATGAACAATGGTATTCTGACGCCAATCGAATGCCTTGTGCGAAAGGTGTTTACAAACATGGTCAATTATGCAATGGCATTTTTAAAAGAATACCTAATGCACGAAATAATTCATACTGTCTAAAATATCAAAACAAACAATAAATCAATTAGATGCATCAACAATATGCCATCACTATCAGGAATAAAGACCGGTAGACTAATTGATTGTATGATCTATGCGTAATAAACACATACACCCCCTCCCCCCCCCACACACACACCATAATCAATAAACAACAACAATAAAAGGTCATTTAATATCGTGAATCGTCATTGCTTGGAGAATAAACAATTCACATTCAGATCTATTCAGTGGCTGGTGGATTAGGGGTGGGGGTTGTGTTGTGAGCGTATCAGAGGTTTGGTTTCCTATGTTGTCTTGACACTTTTAAACGAATACAAATGTACGTAGATGACACTTGTTTTGGAATATAACATAATAGATTCTGCTGCAGTAGGAGGCTGTCTTCTAGCACAATTGTATTTTCAAATAACTTATTTTCACACTATTTATTGTAAAATTGTATACTTCAAGACAATGAGTAAGCACACGACTCGTTCGAAGACGTCCCCAGGGTAAAATTAGTAATCGTAAAGGACTTTTATTTAAAGCCATTTCATTCAAAATGAAATAAAAAAATCTTATTCATAAATTACATTCATAACTATATTTGGTACTTTTTAAAAGAATTTGAACATTAGCTTGTATATTACATGACGTGTTGGATAAAGTCATATTTTAAACAATGTTTTTTTCACTTGAGTCTTGACGAGCAACAGTTTTTTTTAAATGTATAGGTACGCACTGAATGGGACCGAGGAGATAAAATACGCTCCGTGTTACCATTTTTTCTCATTGTTATCATATATATATATATATTTTTTTTTAATCATTTGAAATTTTTTATGTTAATTATCATTTAGTGAGATTTAAACAAAATATGTGTAGGTACATTGATTTTTAATTGATTGTCCCTCGTACATACCGATGTAAGCGGTAGACACCTTAGGGAATTTATAAGCGTGTGATCAAGGATTATGCGTCTGTTCACCGGCAAAAATAGTGCTTTAGCTTCTCGGGTATCTTGGCAATCAGTCAGGTACAATCAGGTTGACCGTTCTTTGTTGGTTTGTTCGTGTGTTGGTGTGTTTTGTGACTGTTAATGATATACGTCCTACTCCTTCCCAACCAGCACTATAAACACCAGGTGGCTCAGCTAGTTAATCTTAAAGGAACTCTAGGTTGACATCTTCAAAATCAATTTTCACAACAAGGCAATATCAAATGGCCACATCCTTTGCCGTAATTCCTTTAACTTTCAGTAGTGTCTCTCTGCGCATGAACAAAGGAAAAGGCTTCTTGGTATGAACGTTCTTATTTTCTCCTACACCCTTTGACCGATCACAACCAAATTTGGTGTACTCATTCTATATGAAATAACCCATACCGTATGATACTTGATCCCTTCCAACATCCCCTAATTTAAAAAATCACCCGTAGGTAATAATAGAAAATTATATATGCATATTCTGCATAACCCCACTCGTGATCTTTGGTACGTTTTTAAACTGTTGGCGGAAAAATTTGCGGCATAATCCATGTTATGGAACTATCACTAAACAGCAGTGTTGGATTAGTTCCTCAAAAAAAGGAACTAGTTCCAGTTCAAATAAAGAACTGGTTAGTTACCTACCTGGAAAGTTTCCAGAAACTGGAAAGTTAACTTATGAAATAAGTTCCTTTTAAGTTATATTGCCTTCCAAAACACATCCGGATTTTATTTAAAATGTGCTGTAAACATCTGTAAAGCCTTAACGCTTTACCAATAGAGTTTAAATTACACAAAAAAGTGAACTTAGAAGTATTTAAAATTAAGGAAACGCATTTACAATCATCTACCTTTCGTGTACCTTTCAGTTTACCAACTGGCAACTAATATGCGTAGTACGAGATGACGCACAAATTCCGGTCTACACCGGAACAATACACCTACAATTTACGTTATTCACAAGTTGTGAACTTTTAGCAATTTAAAAGTTGAGATAACTCATATTCAACCAAAAGAAATTGACCCTTTCGTTATACTAACTTGGGAACTATTGGAAGAAAAACAGAAATTTTTAGACAAGAAGTGACGTTGTTGGCGTTAACAATGTAATGATAGGTAACACTCAATGATCAATGAAAGCTGCTGTAAACTACCACCTCATGTGACATGTTGTACAAAAACAAAAACTTGTATATAGACTGCCAAGCACCTTTCCCCCTAAAAAGATTGAGATCTAAAAGAAGGTCGCAGCAATAATATATTGTTGAAACATTTTCGCACTTAAAATTCGTGAAATCATTTCGCCCAGTTACTGCCGCCAAGCACACCATTATAAACCAAACATTGTACCCAAATTTGAGATTGAAAAAATCTCTATGTGAACCATCATAGTATAAACTTTAAAACAATTATACTCATTTAAAACTAAATATAGAAAGTATTCAAATTTTAAAAACGTAAACAAAATCAATTTAAAAACATTTTTTTTTACATAACTTAAAATACAAATTAAAAAAAATTATTTAAAATTAAATAAAACAAAATAAAAGTAAAAAAAATAAAAATAAAGCTTGGCGCATTGAATTTGCACCGTCATGTTGACTTCTTCCTTCTTTCCTTCATCATCTTCTTCTTCCTCTTTCTTTCGTCGTCTCCTTGGTCGACATTTTCTTTTTATGTTGCCCCCTCCTTGACACAATGCGCCAAGCTTTATTTTTATTTTTTTACTTTTATTTTGTTTTATTTAATTTTAAATAATTTTTTTTAATTTGCATTTTAAGTTATGTAAAAAAAAAACGTTTTTAAATTGATTTTGTTTACGTTTTTAAAATTTGAATACTTTCTATTTTTAGTTTTAAATGAGTATAATTGTTTTAAAGTTTATACTATGATGGTTCACATAGAGATTTTTTCAATCTCAAATTTGGGTACAATGTTTGGTTTATAATGTTGTGCTTGGCGGCAGTAACTGGGCGAAATGATTTCACGAATTTTAAGTGCGAAAATGTTTCAACAATATATTATTGCTGCGACCTTCTTTTAGATCTCAATCTTTTTAGGGGGAAAGGTGCTTGGCAGTCTATATACAAGTTTTTGTTTTTGTACAACATAGTATATTCACCGAGCTGAACACCAAAACAACTGGCAAGTGGCAAATGCAAGTACGAAAAAATAGGCATCTGTTTTGTAACGGTTGCTGATTTTCGACAATGAGTTTTGTTAACATATCACTTCTTGACAGGGGACACACTAGGGCTTATCCAAAAGCATGTACGAGTACATTCAAATTGCTATCAAAAGGTATCTACTTACATTACAAAGAGTAAAAAAAAACTGAACACACCATTGAGAAAAGACCAACCAAATTTGTATTGTATAAAGTAAATCGTAAAACCAGTTAACACTAGTAACTTTTCTTTTGGTTGATCAACTTGATCTGCACATGTGCAGTCACATTATCGTCACAAGACTGCGCACGAGCAGAACCAAGTTGATCAAACAAAATATGCTGCAGTTCGGATTTGTCTAAAGAGAGGTGCAGTTTTGAGAATTAATTTGAAGTTATATAATTGTTCACCGGCTAATTCAGAAATACAGAAAACTAGAACTAGAACATAACGTAATTTGTAGCTGACATTTCTCAGCTTGTAAATAGGTAGCACATACATAGGAAAAAGTAAACAAGGCGTAAGAATACTGCCTATTTCCCAAATAGGTGTACATAATATTATGGAAAATACATTTCCGTAAAAATAAATTCTAATTTGAATTCCTGAACATAACGCCCAACAGCTATTAGCTTTCAATCAATAACAATTCCAGACAAAAAAAATGTCTATTTGTTTCCAAATCTTATTCGATCAAATATACTGCAGTAATAAGTATAATACCTAATATTTTTAATTTTACGATCTAGTTTAGTGACATAATTAGATTAATTACTATTCCTAGTCTTATTGATTATGAAAACTTAATGAAGTTGATCAAAAGGCAGTCAAAATATTAAGTTACTTATATATATCTCCATAAAAATAGAGTTGTCTTCGGTTGATATAGAAATTTACTGCCACTTTGTTGTAGGCGTGACCTCCTTCAATTGTCCAGTGCACTGACAGAGAGCACATACCACGTGGTCCATGAGGAACAAGATCTGGAAGAAAGTATTACCAAGATATTACTAGGAAAACGCTCAGTGTAATGCGTTGATGAGCGAGCACTGAATCTGATACGTGCAAGTTGCAACATCCCCAGCCAACACGTCATTATACTTCGTTGCCAAAAACGTTGCACTACACTTTGCAACTTTCCAATCTCGATAAACACTCTGGATCTGGAAGAACTGAATATCTACTGACAAAAACAAAACTGGTAAGTGGTAGGTAAAAAGACTGCCAAGCACCTTCCCACCTAAAAGTATTGAGATCTACCAGGAGGGCCAAGCAAAATTTTGTTAAAACATGTTCACAGTTTGAATTCATGAAATCATTTAAGTGACACTGCCTGCACTGCACTTGTGCCTGACGACGAGCCCCCAAATTTCAAACATTAACCGTAGGTAATAGAAAATGTAAACAAATTACAAATTGAAAAATCTAAATTATTTAAAAACAAAATTCTTCCAATTTAACGGGAAAAGTTCTCTTAAGGTGGCTGTATATCACGTGACTTTTCAACCAAAAAGCTACACATTTTCATTTGGAAGGGTTCAGTTCAGCAAATACTTCTCACTCATCAGATAAGTTAGGACACATCAGTTGGACCTAATCTACGCAGAAAAGAACTGCGAAAATAACATATTCGATGATTTTACTTCCTTGCACCTAAATATTCTCAAATCAAGACCTGAAGTTGAAGGAAATTCTATGAGTTGCCAAGAACAGCAAACATTACTCTAATAAAAAGGCATGTATGCATCACAAACCTGACGCAATATCAGAATGTATAACATGTAGGGATGGCACTTTTACCGGGTCTGAAAAAATCGGTAAATTTACCGGTAAATTTTACCGGTAAATTTACCGGTCAGCGGTAAATTTTGAAAAATGATGGCAGATACCAATTCATGACTATACCAAATACAAAAATTACCCTACTTTATTATTTGACCCATTTAGAAAGATTACCGCAGTCAGGACAATAACAATACCTACATCTATAATCAATGTTAATAATGACAATACTCCATACCAAATCCCCAAGGCCCCAAGGCTACCCAATATACCCAAGGCTATACAATGTCTATGGTGTAGGCTATGCCATGCTGCCTGTGCTATTCTCACCAATTTGATCAAGTTACAATCTGTGTCTGCTAAACAAGCAAACCTGAAGAGAGATTCCGACATTGGAAGTAATGGTATATGGATGGAGTTATCATTCTGAATGATTGAGGACAACCAAAAATCAACGTAAAATATCCCTAACTGCTAATGTTGTCACACTGATGTTTACTTATAGTTTTTACTTAAAATTTGATATCTCCATTCATACATTGGAGAGGATCAAAAAAACTAAATTTACCATTTTTTTTACCGGTAAATTAATAATTGGTAAATTTACTTTAATTTACCGGTAAATTTTACCGGGTGCCATCCCTAATAACATGCGCTCATTCTTCGTCTTTCCAGTGAAATGTTGAGACATTAATTATGTCCACTATTATGAATGTAATGATTAAACGAACAGCACTTGGTTTTGACAGTCTTCACACGCGTACGTATACACGAAATTAGTGTTGTTTTTATTATAAAATCACTGCAAAATTAAATAATATTGACTGCAAATATTGATAAGCTCAAGTATGCAGTGAATTTCCTTCATAAATCACCTTGGATTACTCAACATGAACGATGTAAGGTATGTACTCATAGGTAACTATTTCTTTTGATCGGATGTAGAGAAATAAAGTCACGTGATATACAGCCACCTTAAGCCAAATTTACAAGGAGCAACTTCTTGTACAACTTCTGTGCCACACTTCTGGAGGCCACTGGCCAAGTCTTGAAACTTACGCTTTCAAGACGCAAACGCTCTCGGACGTCAACAAGTCCCATTTACTGTAAGAGTGATCGACATTGAAACATAAAGTCAAGCCACTTATTTGATTGTCATTCAGCAATCTATTGGAAACAATTTATTAACATTATAATAATTATTACAGATATTATACAGTCATAAAACCATATTGTTTTATAATTATTTATTTAGCTTTCGCTATTTTAGTATTACATGTATGTTACATACACTTATCAATAGTTATTTTATCAGTTACGCTCTTCCGTTTTCAAGTTTTCAATCATTTTCATAATTTATGATCTAATCTATTATATTCACTCACTCCATCTGACAAAACAGTTTTAAATCTAGACATTTGGACAAACAAGTTTGACTGACCTCTTGTGCCATGTTCATGAATGCTACTAACAATGTTTATTCTATCTATTCTATTATTCATTATTCAAAACACTATACTTTATTCATTATTCACTATTCTATTATTCAAAACAATTGTAGGAATTGCTAGGAATTGTAGGAATTGCTTTTAATTTAAAGGGAAATCAGAAGTGGTAGGCAAGTAAAAGTTTGCTAAAAAAATTTGGTTTTGTGTGACAATTTATTTTTTTAATTAAAGATTTATTTCTGAAAAAGTAGGTACATGTAGTACCTAATGGCAATTTTCTGCAAATTTTTTTTTGGAATATTTTCATGAACATTTTCAATGCATTGAAATATTTTTAACGAAATTGTTGTAATTGTTATTGGACAAAATTGTTAATAATAAGTCTGAAAAAAGCGTAAATCAAAAACAAAATAAAAGCCTAATATAAGCCCAAATCTCAGTTTTTCTGCATTGTAATTTTGGCCAGACTTTAATTTCTACATAGGCGGGAAATTTTAATGCTGTATTGAATGATATTTTTGCACATTTACCACTCAGACAACAACATGCATCATAATAGAGTTCAGTATGCATCCCAAGTACGTATGCCCATACATCAAATATAATTGATTTAAACTTTTTTAAAAAAAAATCAAGTTTTTCAATGGTCATTAAAATTTTTCTGAAAATTTTCAAATGAAAATTTTTAATGGGCCATCCCTAGGTACATGTAATCTGCTGTTTTGTAGATTAAAAGTCAACATTTTATAGAGTGGTGGGGGAGGGGGGGGGGGGAATCTTTCCCCCCGTTGGATGCTTTATTAGAAAACAGACTCAGGAATTGAGTCTGTTTTCCCTATGGGCGGAATATGGGAGTCCCTATTGGGGGGGGGGGGGGGGGGACTTCCCCCCCCCATCCCCCCATCCATTCGCACCCCGGCCATGGCAATATAGCAAATTGTGATGTCATTGTCAATTGTCCGGTTTTAAAATTAGAAGAAATATTTTTATAAACTGCAAGTCAATTCCTTGAAAACTGACATAGAGAAACTGACATTATTTATATTATTAATTCGATGTTCCTTCTTTCTTGAGGTTATATTTATAAATAATTACAATGTTAAGACTTTTCACTCAAGAGTTTTTAATATTTATTGAAATATTTCGGCTTCAAATGCCTGAATGCCTTCATCAGGCATTTGACAAATGCCTGTGAAGGCATTTGTAAAAAAAGCCGAAATATTTCAATAAATATTAAAAACTCTTGAGTGAAAAGTCTTAACATTGTAATTATTTATTTATATTGCTTGACTTTAAATCATATAGTAAGTATTCCACCATACCAAATACCCTGGCCCACCGTCCCCATGCCCTGGCCCACTGTGCCCCACCACTGGGACACAGTGGGCCACTTTTGGAATATTTTTTTTAAAAAATGGTTCCTCAAACTTTTCAAGACAGTAAAAATTAATAAAGTGTTCCAAAAGGATTGAGGATACATAGGTATTTCTTAAAACGGTTTCCCTTCATTATTCTAATCACAATTAAAACTGTGCCCCATGTTCCCCTACCTACCTATCTACAAAATTTCCGAATTTCTTTAAATGATTTATCGGGTTAAACATTTTTTCACAAGAAATAAAATGGAAATTTCCTTAGCAATGCATTCATTCAAGATTCAAATTTAGAAAGAAAAGCAATGTGGAAATGAAAAAAAGTATTAGTTACGCAGCATAGGCGTGCGCAGGAGAAATCATTAGGGGGGGCCAACATGGGCGCTGGCAAGATTAATGACAGGGGGGTAAAGTCCAAGGAAAAAAATTGCCACGGGTTAAGGGGGGTGTGGGGGGCGCGCCCCCCACTTTGCCCCGCAGGGCGTTTTTTGGTTTTTTGACACTTTGAAATCAATTTTGAGACATTCTGAGGAGCATTTTCTTTACATTTTTTTTTAAAGTTTACACACCTTTTCACTACAATAAGGTGAGGGGGCATGAAGGTCATACATCATATTAGAGCAATTTTGAGGCATATTAAAAATAAATTTTTATGGGAAAAACCTAGAAATTCATGAAAAATCGTGTTTTTGGAAGGTACTTTATTGGCATTGTTTTCCAAAATTTTGTGTTTTTGATCAACCCAGTACTTGAGTCCAGTGATTTGAGCAACTCCAGTCTGCCCCGCAGGGAGATTTTTTTGTTTAAACCCATTTAAAACAAAATTTTGACACTATGAGGACCACATTTTATAATTTTTTAGTTGAGGCTGACCCATTAGGGGGGGCCAAGGCCCCCCCGGCCCCCCCCCGCGCGCACGCCTATGTTACGCAGTACGCTGCATATCTTAGAAACTAGCTCAATAAATTATATATATTTTGGCTGTATTAGGTAAAACGTTAGATTTTATTTGTTATACCTAGGTAGGTACTTGAAAGGAATGCAATGCATGGATGAAATCAACACTGATTCCAGGGGGGGGAGGCGGCTGATATGCCAGGCCCAGAGATAGTAGCTGAAATCATCGACTGGACATGGTGGATTTTTCGTAATACCTGGTAGTACCTACACTTAGCATTATTAAAAATGAAACTATACACAACCCTGATTTAACTAGTGAAGAAAAATAAACACTTTAAAATGATTTTGAGCACTAGGGGAGACTGTTGTACCTTGGACATGTTTGTACCTTGGACCTTTGTCTATTTTCGCGCCAGTTTTATTTTTAAAAAATTGGAAAAATTACTGGTTATAAGTCCAATTACCAGGAAGTGCTACATGTCATGATCAGCTGCCTTGGTGAAGTTTTGGGGCTTCTGTGCTTCATTTTATAGTTTTTTCCATTTCAAGTAAGTAAATTGAAATAAATAATCTTTGGTTTTAGAGGATGTGTACCAAAATTTTTGATTCAGTACTTCTTAATTATTGAAGATGTGTAATTCAACTGTCTGAACTGTGTTTCAGTGAAACTTATTGTCATACCCTAAAAAAATATTGGGTAATTAGTTTGCCATGTGCTTGTGTTGTACCTTGGACCATACCCTGGTGTTGTGGTCCAAGGTACAACACCTTGCTATGGTTATAACATTTTTCATTAAACTTCATAATTTTTTCTTAAAACAATGCCTCGAAGTAAAGCAGGGGTTAAGAGGCATGATAATTCCTCTATATGCACAATATGCATAATACGTATCACATGCATGATAATTCCTACTGGTCCAAGGTACAACAGCATGTTGTACCTTGGACCACTAAATATGACATTGGATAATTGAGTGTAATTAATGAAATTATGACATAATGAAACCCCAAAAAATCAAGCTGTCAGCAGAAAGTGCATTTGTTAATACTTATATTTTTTATTGTATATTGTGCATGCAAAAAATAAAAATGTAAAAAGTGGCCCAAGGTACAACAGGCTCCCCTACTCACATGAGGATGCACAGGGCAGGTCATCCTTAACCGGCCCCCGAATGACCCATTGCAGGCCAGGCAGAAGAGTAGGGCTTTGGGCCGCTGGCAAATACATGACTTCTCCTCCATCTGAAGAAACAATACCATTTGTGAGTGTGAACCTATATTTATGAAAATAGGGGTAGGTACTACTAACATACGATGAATAAGTACTATTTACTCTTAAATCTACCCTAGGTACTCTATTGGTAGTACAACTCAAATTAGTAAATAAAATAAAGTTACCGAATTCTAGACTAATTAAAACGATTTACAATAGTATTTCTACGCCATCACAACCTCTTATTTTCAAAAATTTCTTCCGCCGCCGCCGGTTGGCGGGCTCTTGCCCCAGAACTTTCTTTTGGTGCGTAATTTCCTCCCCCCCCCCCCCCCCACTTCGAAACGCCACTCTGACTGTGCTCCATTGCGCCACTCTGCTCCATTTCCAATTAAATAATCGGAAATTTTGCACACTAAAGGGTTTTCACGACTCCCAATTCCGTCTCAGGGCTACTTTTATTAACCATATATTTCTTAGTTTTTCAATACTCTGCTACGTTTTAAACAGTTTATTAGGACTGTATTGTCATGGCAACAACCAATGACGTGCCTTGAAAACTTATTCAACAGAGTATTGAAAGACTGGCCCTAAAATGCTAAAAACTAGAATTAACCAATTGGCAATTACCTACCTAGTAGTACCTACCTATATATAGTTTTAATTTTTTCTCCAATAGACCAATTTAAAAATTATCAATGTGGCTCTGCTTTTTGACAAAAATTATATGCAGTAATTGATTTCCAGGTCCCCTTGTAATGGGTTTCAACAATGGGTAACACATTACAAGGGGACCTGGAAATCAAACTGCATAATATGATTCTTGTTAAAAAGCAGAACCACATTGATAATTTTTAAAGTGGTCTATTTACAAAGTATTTGCCAAAAATATACAGAAAGATGTGGTCGTGGCGAGGGGTGGGGGAGGGGGGGGGATTATCTTTACCCGAGTCGTCATTGAGTCTAGGATGTCTAGGGCTTATATTAGTATATCTTTGGTCTAGGGCCAGCCCAATTTCAAACCACAATGGTGCAAAACTTTTGACGAGTCATGTATCCTACTTGACTCTCGCACATGGTCTCCTGCCTGTTGTTAGTATGTAGTATGCATTACAAAATTGATTTAACTTAATTTTCTGTATAACCTATTTCCCTACCAAAATAGCAAATTACAATATAAAACTAGTATAATTGCCCTAGGTATAAGGTATATAGGTAGGTGTAGGTATAGTAGCAATTAGTAGGTAGGTAACACTTTAAAACTGACAGATGACAATTCATGCCAAGAGGTTATCCAAGTTGCGGTTGACAAGTACATACCTCCCTATTACTGTATGTAGGAGTAGTAAGTAATTCCGTGGTACGGTAGAGAACAAAATCATTAACGTTTGTCGTTTACTAACAAGTTATTTCTATAAGTTGCAGAGGTCAATTATGATAGGATTCTCCGAGGTTCTAAAATTCGTTTTTTCGGGGAAGGCATTGAAGCCGAGGAATCGTCCCGAAATGTAAACAATAAGCGCCTATCACCTAACATGAGGTACCTACACCTATAAATATAGAATTATTAATTACGATAAGAGTTACATCTTATTGCGTGCTTCTTTCACAGTTTACTCACCTTTGTGTTGACAAAAATACGCTTCTTTCTTCCTGTCACAGACGTCAGTCACACTCTCGAAGATACGTCAGTCTCCTACTGCGTTCCCTGTCCAATCAAGTGAAATTTGAATTTTTGTTTCATTCCATTCCAACAACTTGAATTATTGGCAAAAGGAACGGAAATGAAATTATCGTTTTTCAGGTGATTTATTGTAAGTTTTAATATTGTTGTGCATTAATTAGCTTTAAATTATAAAAATGCATTTAAAGAAAAAATAAAACGTTTAAACGTTTTTTTTTCTTTACATAAGTTTGATTGACGGATTAATTTAAGATTTTATGTGTTTTGGATACCGGAACATGAATAAAGTGAAGCACTTGGCGTCATTTTCATTCTGGTTTCTTTTGTCGAAGAAGAAGGTGGTGCGGACTTGAACAAATTTGAAGAAATCATTGAAATCCTATTACTTCTTTCACTTATTTCTGGACATTATCGAGGAAAATGAGTACCTGCTACAAGTGTAATCAAACCGGACATTTTGCTCGCGAATGCACTGAAGGTAAAGTTCAAATTTATTGTTCATTTTTCTTGATAAACTATGGTTGCAATTATGGACCCTCATTTGATATCACAAACCACTAGTCCGGTTATTTGAAGTCCCGGTCATAGCTATATCAATAACATTGCGGGACTAGCCTTGGACTAGGAGAACAATGCTATTCCACCACTGAAGTCAAAGCCTAAATGGATATTAGGTAAGCCCCATGGGGTAGGTATATGTGGAGCAAAGAAATGCATAATATGCTAAAAGCTGTGTAGGTAGTAGGTACCTACTGCATTCTACCATTCTTACCTTGCCTAAACCTACACATTTATTTGTTCAACATTTTCTTTTTTTCGCGTTTCCTCCATTTATAACAATTTAGCAAGTGTTAAGCCACGTGCTTCCCTTGCTCTCTCTGTCCCTTGGGCTGAACCTACTAGAGGTGCCTCATGGTTGCCTCGATTCAAAACTAAAAGTTTCCTTGGCTTCGGTAGGCTAGGTAGGTACCAATACTACCTACCTAGGTAGGTAGGTACCTACCTAGTAGTACTGACTAGGTAACCGAGTTCGAATAAATCATAGTCCGATGCTACAAATTTGTCTAAATTTAGAGTCTACCTAGGTTTCTACTAAGGACGGGTAGGACCAACTCTGGATTAAGTTAAATATCGATGGAAAACCAATAAAACAAGTTGGCGTGAATTCCACAACCAATAAGAATTACCTACTAATTTCTGCTATAACCATCGATAATTAACTTAATCCAGAGTTGGTCCGGTCTAAGGGTAATTATAAATGAGATGTTCGCACGAGATAAGTAAATGAAGGAAAATTAAGCTTTGCGTGTGATCATTGTTTTAAGCCGTGTGGACGTCTCATCTATAATTTCTTTTTTTCTATCTCGTAAATTAATGCATTGTTTTCTTGTAAATTTCAGGTGGAGGCGGAGGAGGTGGTTATGGAGGCGGCGGCGGCGGTGGAAGCTATGGTGGTGGTGGCTATGGAGGAGGAGGCGGCAGTGGAGGCGGTGGCAGTTCCTGCTACAACTGCAACCAATCGGGCCACATGTCCCGAGATTGTCCGGAACCTCGCCGAGGAGGAGGAGGCGGCGGCAGCAGCGGTGGTGGAGGGGGCGGCGGCTCATGCTACAACTGCAACCAGTCGGGTCATATGTCGCGCGATTGCCCGGAACCACGCAAAGGAGGTGGTGGTGGTGGGGGTGGAAGCGGGGGCGGAGGAAGCTCATGCTATAATTGCAACCAACAAGGGCACATGTCTCGAGATTGCCCGGAACCGCGTAGGGGCGGAGGAGGAGGCGGCGGTGGAAAGTGTTTCAAGTGCAACGAGACCGGCCACATGAGCCGCGATTGCCCCGACAACCGTCGTTAAACTGAAGAATAATTTAAACCATACGTCTATACTAAGTTAGTAATTTTAGTATTTCAATCTCAATGTTTTAAGTTTTCTTGTTCAGCAACTTAGCTTTCTAGACTTTTGTATTGGTTCAGTAGATTCAAAAATAAAAAAGTGTTTTAGTACCACATTTAATTTGTTTCTTTGTACCTTCTCCCGTCAAAGTCTCCCGATTGTAGTCTTTGTAAGTTACAATAAATTAAAATATCTTCTCGGGTTCGTATCAGTGGGACCCTCCGGTCCTCGCCATCGTGTCAGTTAGCTTTGGGTAACGTTCAAGGTTTTGTTTTTGTACCTCGAGAAATTAATACAAATCTCTTAAAATGGCTTATTTTCTAATTCTTGGAAGTGTTGCTTGCAGAGAAAGATATAAAGCTGTCAATTTGGTAGTTTCACATTTTCTGTTAGACTGCTAGGAACAATAGGATGAATTGAATATGAAGCTAAAGTTTCCTGTTGGGACCAACTTTTTTTTGGCATCGCCATTTTCACACTTCATATATTTTCTGGCATTTGAAGGCTTCGAACAGGTCCGATTGGACATAATTACAAGGTCATCCATCTAAACAAACCTGCCTTGAATAGCTAAAGGTCGCAGAGGATGTCTAAAATGTTGGTCCAAATTCATCTGACATCTCGTGGAAAATAAATTAGCTGAAGGCCAAATGATAGGGATTATTGATTGAAAACAACTAATGAACATTTAGTACAGAATTATTTTAATTAATACCTAAGCAGGTGTAAAATAATTACAAATTGAGAATCATCGAGTACAATTTGAACATTTTACTTTGAAACCACTAGGTCAATCATTTCTCCTCCTTCCAAATCTAAGTCTTCGGGAGTTTCATTAGGATCAAGCGCATCACCATCAAATGAAAATTTCAATTTATCAAGAGGAATTTCCATTTGTTCAGAATACTTAGTCATCATTACGGACATCTTTTGAGTTTTCTGTAGTGTAACTGCTATTGACGTTTTGCTATCTCTTGTACGTATCTTGAGCTCGATCGTGTCTTCGTCAGTGTCGGCTAGCACAGGTTTTGAAATGGCAACGGAATTTTCAGTTACAATTCCGCCCTCAATAATATTTGCAATCGTGAGTTTTAATGTGTCTGGCGTATCATCTCTTGAAATTATATTATCTCTGAGACTCATTAATATTTGACTCTGAGGAACATCTTCCAGATTTGCAAAATATTCAAATATTGATGACAGTTTTTGATACTGAAAAAGAAAACATCATAATTAACTATTGATTCGTTAATGTACACTCGACAATTCATAAAACGGTATTTGAAAGAAATAGATTGTCTGAAAAAATGTGATGGCATCACCTGATGAAGTCTATACTTATACTCGGCATGTACATCTAGTAGGTGAGCTCTGATTTCTTTGATAATAACAAGGATTGATTGTCATTGAACCTGACCAGAAGCCAATCTGTTTCGTTCAAATACCGTTTTATAAATTGTCGAGTGTACCTACATGTCAACAATGTACATCGAGCGTTTAATGTAATTCCTGTATGAACCAACCCAACCTACTATTCAATAAAATGGATTTGATTGAAAATTGAGGGTAAAGTTCATTCACGATTAGAATAGCAAGTCGATCACGTCGTTCATTGGTCGGTCACATGAACACTGCCCTGTCAATGGCAAGACTTTCTTCTTTGTATTATTGAAATTGTATAAAGTATGTGAAATACACACTTTTTAATAGTAGAAAATATTAGAAAACTTCAATAAAATTGATTTATCTTGATCTACAATCGTCTTGTACATATTCTTTGATAATTGATATTTACATGTGTAGGTTTACAAATGCTCGCTTGACTACAGTAGTACACGGGCTTGCTATTCTAAACGTGAACGAACTTTAGTTGCAGTTCAATGCCCAGACTGCCTCAACGCCTGAGACTAAAAAAAAGTTTCGACATAATATGCTGATAACTAAGAATGAGGACTGAGGAGGACGGGTGCTGAAGGAAGTGAAGACGGCAAGAATTAAGAAGAATCTTAAGAGCTGGGTATATTTATATATTATACTATATAATATTATTGAGCAAGCGTCTTCTTTTGGCACGGACCTCGGTATTTTTTTTTTGTTTATTTTTTTCTGTTACCTGACGATATAAAGATCAGAGTTTTTCTTCGATCGAGCTGAAATTTTGCACACATGTGGAGACAACCTTTTCTGTTTGCAGACCCCAAATTTTTTTGAAATCCATTCTTTGGCTAAAATTTAAATAAACAACTCCTGATGGTAGGTTGAAAAATGACAATGGTCTTCGATAAAACTGATCAAACTCATATTTTGGCTATACAGGTCAGTTTTTCTTCGATTGAGCTGAAATTTTGCACACATGTAGAGACAACCTTTTCTGTTTCAAGAACCAAATTTTTTTGAAATCCATTCATTGGTTAAAATTTAAATAAATATCTCCTGATAGGCTGAAAAATGAAAACGGTCTTCGATAATTGTGATCAAACTCATATTTTGCATGATCATTAAAACCAACATTGTCTCTTATTTTACAAAATTTCATCCCAATCAGTTAAGAACGTATAAACTTATTGACATTTTTTAAATCTGTCAGTAATGAAGTATCGAAATGAATGTTTTCCAGTGCCAATTGAATTGATTCTGATTTGCTTTATGAACCAAGTGCATAGATGCTATTTTAAAGTTTCGATGAAAAGCATATCATCATATATGTTGATATCATAATCAATGCAATATGGATGTATATATGTTTTCTGTGCGTTGTGTACGCATTTTCGGTTCGTGAATTTGAACGTACCCGTGCTCGCTCATCAACGCGTTACACTGAGCGTTTTCCTAGTTAATTTTTATTGTAGGTACAAACTCGTGTTCAAAATAAATCTAAATCTAACATCTCCACAGAATCGGGTTCTGCCAGCCCACACCAGTAGGTACACCCAACAAATCATAAAACGTTATTTGAATGAAACAGATTGGCTGCTTGTCAGGTTCATTGATAATCAATCGTTGTTATTATCAATGAAATCAGAGCTCACCTACTAGAGGTAGACTAGTTAGCATAGACTTCATCAGATGATGCCATCACATTCTTTTCAGACAATCCATTTCTTTCAAATACCGTTTTATGAATTGTCGAGTGTACCTACCTTTCTTCATTGATTTGAAGCAAAATGGTATTTTGAAAGAGCACTGTATGAAGTGATAAAGGTTTGATGGCATCATCCCATGAAGTCTGTGCTAACACATCATCTCTAGTAGGTGACCTCCGATTTCATTGATAATAACAAGGATTGATTGTCAGGAACCTGACCAGCAGCCAATCCGTTCTGTTCAAATACCGTTGCTAATTGGTTTGAGTGTTCACCCTTGTTCAATAAATCCTATACCGGTATGGTATCCCATACCAACATAAGGATTTGGCTGGCTTCTTTTGACGCTGACACTACCTACTATTTTTAGCTTGTATTTTTTTGAATCCATCGAAAGCACTTCTTGAAATTACATTTGTAGAATGAGCAATAGTATAGCGTTTTGTGTCCTTTTCAAATTAAATACCACTGATTACCTTGGAGTGCATAGATTGAAAACAGAATAGTGGGAAAAGAATCACTTTCATAATGTGTGTAATAAAAGTTTAGAAATAATCTACATTCTGATTTTACGCTCAACTTCAAGATTCCATAATTTTCGTTCCATTCATTCAAATTGATTGATATTTTTACACAATCGATCTTAATATATTTTCAAAATAATTTGAATATTTCAGCTAGATAGCATACGTAGTTTTGAAGAAATAGCGTCCCGGTCATTGGAAGTTTTCTGGACGCACGCTATTTGAGCTCCGTATAATCAATTTTTTGAACCAAAAAACTTTTGTAACTTTTTTCCTAAAAAAATAATGTTTTTGAAACTTGCACATATTAAATTTTGGCATGTTTTCTAATATGTGTGCAAATTTAAGAATTCTATCTATAATAGTTTCGATATAGTGACCTCTTAATCAGGGGGATTTTTTTGCGCCACCCGGTATAGTCACCAAAATCTGCATAGGTAGGTATCGACAGATTGCACCTACTTGTACCTACTTGAAATGTACCTACTTGTTTTGATCACGGCCTTCCGAACGTAAAGTGTTGAATAGTATGTTGTTAACACAGTTCGTTTTTCCTATGTTTGAACTCTCACCAGATGGAGCCACAGTCAGTTGTTCTGCTAGGCCGAGAAAGACTTAATTGCGCGCTCACCTTGCGATGTTGTCTTTCTCGGCCTTACAGAACAACTGACGGTGTCTCGGTCTGTAGAGAGTTCATACATAGGAAAAACGAACTGTAGTGTGTAGTGTATGTATTCATTAATGGCACTTGAAAGTTTAGCTTGAGTTCTAGAAACTTGATGTAGATAGTGTTGAACAGCAACAATACGTTATTGTGAGTTCTTACAACTTACTTTTCTGATGGGGAACTTATATATTTTTCCTGACTTCCAACAGACTTTAACATTTATTTCAATGTTTTCATCTTGTTCTTCGGCAAATGAGTCTTCAAAAGAAACATCTTCAAATGACCAATTGCCGGCAACACGTGGGATGTGCGTCTGCAATAAAACAATAAGACAATAACAATATTATATTGATTTGTTTATATACAATCAATATTCATGGAGCTGATATGAAGGGATGTGTGTTGTGAAAAATATCCGACCGAACCGGGGCTCGAACCCGGGACCTCTCACTTGCCGGGCGAGAGCTCTACCAACTGAGCTACCCGATCGGACGGACGGACACTAGACACAACACACTGATGAGGGTTAGAGATCTCCGAGGAGAATGGAATGAAGGTAGAGAATGCTTCTACGAACTGTCATACCACCGGTGACGATGCTGTCACCATGTCTCATTGCACTTGCGTGCGCAACCCCCTTTTACTCGACTGAACGAGTTGCTTTACAGCTCGATTGATGAGAATGTAGGTTTCTTTGGAAAACTTCCATGGAGTCAGGATGATATGAAGGGATGTGTGTTGTGAAAAATATCCGACCGAACCGGGAATCGAACCCGGGACCTCTCACTTGCCGGGCGAGAGCTCTACCAACTGAGCTACCCGATCGGACGGACGGACACTAGACACAACACACTGATGAGGGTTAGAGATCTCCGAGGAGAATGGAATGAAGGTAGAGAATGCTTCTACGAACTGTCATACCACCGGTGACGATGCTGTCACCATGTCTCATTGCACTTGCGTGCGCAACCCCCTTTTACTCGACTGAACGAGTTGCTTTACAGCTCGATTGATGAGAATGTAGGTTTCTTTGGAAAACTTCCATGGAGTCAGGATGATATGAAGGGATGTGTGTTGTGAAAAATATCCGACCGAACCGGGGCTCGAACCTGGGACACACATCCCTTCATATCATCCTGACTCCATGGAAGTTTTCCAAAGAAACCTACATTCTCATCAATCGAGCTGTAAAGCAACTCGTTCAGTCGAGTAAAAGGGGGTTGCGCACGCAAGTGCAATGAGACATGGTGACAGCATCGTCACCGGTGGTATGACAGTTCGTAGAAGCATTCTCTACCTTCATTCCATTCTCCTCGGAGATCTCTAACCCTCATCAGTGTGTTGTGTCTAGTGTCCGTCCGTCCGATCGGGTAGCTCAGTTGGTAGAGCTCTCGCCCGGCAAGTGAGAGGTCCCGGGTTCGAGCCCCGGTTCGGTCGGATATTTTTCACAACACACATCCCTTCATATCATCCTGACTCCATGGAAGTTTTCCAAAGAAACCTACATTCTCATCAATCGAGCTGTAAAGCAACTCGTTCAGTCGAGTAAAAGGGGGTTGCGCTCGCAAGTGCAATGAGACATGGTGACAGCATCGTCACCGGTGGTATGACAGTTCGTAGAAGCATTCTCTACCTTCATTCCATTCTCCTCGGAGATCTCTAACCCTCATCAGTGTGTTGTGTCTAGTGTCCGTCCGTCCGATCGGGTAGCTCAGTTGGTAGAGCTCTCGCCCGGCAAGTGAGAGGTCCCGGGTTCGAGCCCCGGTTCGGTCGGATATTTTTCACAACACACATCCCTTCATATCATCCTGACTCCATGGAAGTTTTCCAAAGAAACCTACATTCTCATCAATCGAGCTGTAAAGCAACTCGTTCAGTCGAGTAAAAGGGGGTTGCGCTCGCAAGTGCAATGAGACATGGTGACGGCATCGTCACCGGTGGTATGACAGTTCGTAGAAGCATTCTCTACCTTCATTCCATTCTCCTCGGAGATCTCTAACCCTCATCAGTGTGTTGTGTCTAGTGTCCGTCCGTCCGATCGGGTAGCTCAGTTGGTAGAGCTCTCGCCCGGCAAGTGAGAGGTCCCGGGTTCGAGCCCCGGTTCGGTCGGATATTTTTCACAACACACATCCCTTCATATCATCCTGACTCCATGGAAGTTTTCCAAAGAAACCTACATTCTCATCAATCGAGCTGTAAAGCAACTCGTTCAGTCGAGTAAAAGGGGGTTGCGCACGCAAGTGCAATGAGACATGGTGACAGCATCGTCACCGGTGGTATGACAGTTCGTAGAAGCATTCTCTACCTTCATTCCATTCTCCTCGGAGATCTCTAACCCTCATCAGTGTGTTGTGTCTAGTGTCCGTCCGTCCGATCGGGTAGCTCAGTTGGTAGAGCTCTCGCCCGGCAAGTGAGAGGTCCCGGGTTCGAGCCCCGGTTCGGTCGGATATTTTTCACAACACACATCCCTTCATATCATCCTGACTCCATGGAAGTTTTCCAAAGAAACCTACATTCTCATCAATCGAGCTGTAAAGCAACTCGTTCAGTCGAGTAAAAGGGGGTTGCGCTCGCAAGTGCAATGAGACATGGTGACAGCATCGTCACCGGTGGTATGACAGTTCGTAGAAGCATTCTCTACCTTCATTCCATTCTCCTCGGAGATCTCTAACCCTCATCAGTGTGTTGTGTCTAGTGTCCGTCCGTCCGATCGGGTAGCTCAGTTGGTAGAGCTCTCGCCCGGCAAGTGAGAGGTCCCGGGTTCGAGCCCCGGTTCGGTCGGATATTTTTCACAACACACATCCCTTCATATCATCCTGACTCCATGGAAGTTTTCCAAAGAAACCTACATTCTCATCAATCGAGCTGTAAAGCAACTCGTTCAGTCGAGTAAAAGGGGGTTGCGCTCGCAAGTGCAATGAGACATGGTGACAGCATCGTCACCGGTGGTATGACAGTTCGTAGAAGCATTCTCTACCTTCATTCCATTCTCCTCGGAGATCTCTAACCCTCATCAGTGTGTTGTGTCTAGTGTCCGTCCGTCCGATCGGGTAGCTCAGTTGGTAGAGCTCTCGCCCGGCAAGTGAGAGGTCCCGGGTTCGAGCCCCGGTTCGGTCGGATATTTTTCACAACACACATCCCTTCATATCATCCTGACTCCATGGAAGTTTTCCAAAGAAACCTACATTCTCATTCATGGAGCTATTCACACAAGCGACATAGTTTAAATCATAGGTGCGGAGGTGGGCTACTCTACAATCCCAGATGTGAACAACCTTCAAAAAAAATTCAGTCTGCATCAAACTGAGTTTGGTCTTTACATGACGAGCAAAATTTCAGCTTGATCTGAGAAACGGTGTGACCTGTATGGTGGCAGGGACAACCACAAATAATAAACAGGTCAGTGCCAAAAGAAGTCGTTCGGTCAATCTTCCGATTAGTCGAAAATCAAAGTGTTCCGATTAAATTAAAAATTTTCATTGTGACCAAGACCAACATTATCTAATATTATATTTTACATATTTTCAGCCTAATAGGTATTTGTATTTACATACCTACATGTTGCCATTTTAAGAGTTTAAAAGAGCTGTTTAAAAGCTGCAGATCATTGCACATGGATCTGTTATGCAATATTCCAGAGTGAATGGTAATGGGGTTGTTCACGCAAAACTATTGTAGATGGCGTTGCTGTCCTAACCGTAATAAGAACCAATCAAAATGCCGAGAGAGAGCCAATCAAAATGCAGAGCGGAATGGAAGATTTTTAAACCTTAGCGGGAGTTTGATTCAGAGATCTTGGATTCAGAGACCAACCAATCAGAGAGAGACTACTCCATTGCCGCTGGCGCTGCGAGTGAGAGCAAATGGCAGTGAAAAACCCCAAAGTTGCAATGAAAATCAGAAATACCTAATGTACACTCCCCCAAATAATAAACGGTACTCGAAAGAAAATGAATTGACTGATTAAGGTTTGATGGCATCATCCCATGAAGTCAGTGCTAACGCATTATCTAACTCTTTTAGGTGAGCTCTGATTTCATTGATAATAACAAGGATTGATTGTCAAGGAACCGGCCCAGCAGCCAATACATTTTGTACCAAGTACCGTTTATTATTTGGGGGAGTGTACCTAGGTAATAGTTATCTTTGATTGAAGTAGGGCTCCCATCCGTACCGTTTTTGACGGGACAGTCCCTTCTTTTGAGGTAGTGTCCCGTTGTCCCCACAACATTTTAAAAACCCTGTATTTGTCCCGCTTTTCTAACAAGTCAAAAATCCCGCTAATTTTAATTCAAATGCACTCTGCATCGAAGTGCATTCCAGCGGTAAAATTGTCAACTGTGTATTTATTACACATGAACAGTAAACTGAATTTTTTTGTCATTTAAAATGAAAATTGTGAACCCTATTACCATGAATTCGTTTATTAAAGAGTGAGAGGAACATTATTAACAAGTCAGAGACGTACATCAATCATTGAGGTTATCAAGATTATTCAATAATTTAACACATTCCTAATAACTTCTATTATAATAATCCATCCCTCAATTTAATGGGTCAGGGGGTGGGTATTCCCACCAACACTAGGGCCGCAGGACTCCTGGAAACCGGCTGGCCACGCCTGGCGTTTCCTCCTCTTCTTCTTCCACTTCTAATTGTTCCACAAATTCCTTCCACCATGTTCTGTCCTCCCACTGTCTCTCAGCCTCCAACTCACTCCACCTTCCTCCTCTCTCCAACACATCCTCCTTGATCAGTCCAATCCACCTGTCTCTTGGTCGCCCCACTCTCCGAGTTCCCCCTGTAGCCGCTTCAAACACCCGCCTTGGCACTCTATCGGTTCCCATCCTCTTCATGTGGCCGAACCACCTAAGCCTCTCTCTGCCCAGCTTGAACACCAATCTTTCAACCCCAAGCTCTTTTCTTATCTTCCTACTTCGGATTCTATCCATTCTTGTCACCCCCTTCACACTCCTCAAAAACTTCATCTCAGCTGCCTGTAGCTGGTTCATTTCCTTTCCACCTGCTGACCACGTCACTGCCCCATATGTTAGAATTGGCAGGAAATACATCTTGTACATAATGATCTTGCAGACTTGTGGAAACTTCTCATTCCACAGCAACTTTCTCACTGCTTGATAAAATGCCTCTGCTTTCTTTCTTCTTTCTTGTATTTCTCTGTCTACTTTAGCCTTGTTGGTGAGCAGGCTACCCAGATACTTAAACTCTTCCACCTCCTTCAACCAACCCTCTCCAAGCTTGAACCTAGCATGACCGTATTTAAGCTTCTTTCTTTCCATGGACATTACTTCGCTCTTCTCTTCACTTATTTTCAAACCCATCTTCTCCGTCTCTTCACTCCACTTATAAATCTTTACCTGAACTTCCTCCCTAGTTTCTCCCCACACCACCACATCATCCGCATAAATCAACGTTTGAGTATCGATCCCCTCATTTGGCTCTGCTTTCTTCAACAACTCGTCCATTACTATGATGAACAGTGTTGGTGACAACACACTCCCTTGCCGAAGCCCTTCACTAATACTAAACCATTCCGATCTCCCCACTCCCGACTGCACACAACTCACACTGTTCTGATACATACATTTGATCCGCTCAACCAAGTCCTTGCCTATTCCTCTCTTCACCAAACACTCCCAAACTATTTACCTTGGCAACCTGTCATACGCCTTCTCCAAGTCCAAGAAAGCCATATGCATTTCCTGCCCCCTCTCCCACTGCTGCTCCATCATCTGTCGCACTGTGAAAATTGCGTCTATTGTCGATCGCCCTCTCCGAAATCCATACTGTTCTTCTCGCAACCCCTCTTCCACATAATTCTTCAATCTCCGTTCCACTATCTTCTCAAACAACTTCGCACACTGACAGAGTAAGGTCACACCCCGGTAATTATTACATTTCCTTCGATCTCCTTTCTTAAAAAGGGGAACAATAATCCCCTTTTCCCAATCAACTGGAATTCTCTTCTGTTCCCATGCTGCTCGGATCACTCTACTATTATGTATAAAAATTATATAATAAATATTATCTAAATCATGATTGTCATTGACTTCCTTTCGTTTATCCCTCATCTTTTATACAAAACAAACGTAACCTCTTTGGAGACATTTAAAATAGGTAGGTAATAGGTACATGATAATAATTAGTAGGTACCTATTCAAGGAAACAAAACTACGCACGTTCAATAAAAAGAAACACAATTTATTTCCTGTCAAAAGTGCGTAGAATTGCTCTAAATCATGTTATGAATTTCAACTTTTTCCCGGGCTATGCGCCCCGGACCCGCATTTAGCTGGGGGGCACCCCCCCAGACTACCCATTGTTGTCGCACGGGATTTTATATCTGAATTTTTTGTCCCGCTTTTTCACATTTAGATTATGGGAGCCCTAGGTTGAAGGGACCGTGTTTGGTTGGTGATGTTGCAAGTCACTAGGCAGTATATCTAGACCTTTACAGCCTCATGCTCAAAAGAATTTTTAGATTTATCGACTTAAGTGCCCAGAGTCTACTGGATTCCGTCCATAAGATTACTTTCACGCGGTCTTGTGGTGTCAAGGACTGACACCCGCAAATTTCTACTTGCGGACGCAACTTCTTTTGAGCATGAGGCTGCTAGAGCCTAACCAACTAATTTATCGGAAAATTGAAAAACTGGCTCCGAGTAATAGTTGTAGGCATTTGTGAGAGTGACAGTGGCAGTATCTGGTGGCAGTTTGGTGGCAGTTGGTGGCATAGGTTGGATGGACAATATGTTTCAGCCCAACTTTTAAAGATACTGATCGATAATGTTCGAAATTTTAGTGAAACGCTCATCCGAGAGATCGTTTAAGAGGGAACCTGTGAAATAAAAACGCGCACCCCGACCGGGCTCTACTATTTAACTATCCCAGTCAGCGTGCACATTTTTATCTTGCAGGTTGCCTCTTAAACACCTTTTTAAGATATGTTTTTAAATATCAAGGCGATTAACTCACAGGTATAGGGTTACTGAGTAGTTCAATTGATGCTGCAGTTCTTTGCGAATCAATGGCCCGACCTCTTCCACCTCGATTTCTTCGTCCACGACCTCGTGGGGTTGGCAAGTTTACAGCAGGAAGTGGCTCTTCTCTTTGCAAAGAAGAATTAGATCGAGTTGACCTTTTTGACCGTGTTGTAGTGGGTTCTTGAAATTCATCATCGGAAAGTCTATAATTTACAATTCATAAAGAAAGAATATGATAAATGTATATGTTCGAAGTTCGAGCCCCGGCTCGGTCGGATATTTTTCACAACACACATCCCTTCATATCAAATGTATATGTGGTAGTATATTATTGAAATCAATAATCAAGAATGAAAAATCAAAATCAAGAATGAAAACAATCCTACCCCAAAAGAAAGATAAGTTAAGATTGAATTTAAATGCTAAAGAGAGTGTTGATCCAAGAGATTTTGTTGGTTGAACTCAAATGTGAGACAGAGCCATACTCCCAGTTTCTTTTAGTAGTTAAGTGGCCAACGGAAGCGAACGGGAAGCGAACGGTTCGTCAGAGCGGTTTTTGAAATTTTGTCTTCACTCACACTAAATAATTTTAAAAAATCAGATAGTAACGACCCATAACAGCCCAATAGAGTAAATAATGGCACACACTGGAGTACTTTATGACCTCTGGTGCGACCTCAAAGTGTTAAATGTGATTATTTTACTTTGAGGTCGTACCAGAGGTCATAATGAACTCCAGTGTGCGGCATTATTTAGTCTTTTGAGCTGTTATGGGTCGTTACTATCTGATTTTTTAAAATTATTTAGTGGGAAGACAAAATTTCAAAAAACACTCTGGCGAACCGTGCGATTCTTGTTCGCTTCCGTTTGCCTCTTAAGGCATTGTTTCATGAAGGCAAGACGTGTAAAGGAGGATTTGTATTTGCTCTGATTTACAGGGATTCCCGAGCATCATGCTCAAATGCATATTCTACTTGCTCCGCAAATAAAGGCTTTGATTGAAGAGAAAAGAAATCAAAATGCAATACTTGCTCACTGAAGTCATAGAAATAACAATATTTTTACAATAAAAAAAGAATAGAAATCCACCACATACAGTGAAATGACTGATTGATTAGTGATTATAGGTAGGTACACTCAACAAATGATAAAATGGTATTTGAAAGAAATGGATTGGCTGAAAAATTGTGATGGCGATCATTGTGATCATGCTCAAATGCATATTCTACTTGCTCCGCAAATAAAGGCTTTGATTGAAGAGAAAAGAAATCAAAATGCAATACTTGCTCACTGAAGTCATAGAAATAACAATTTTTTTACAATAAAAAAAGAATAGAAATCCACCACATACAGTGAAATGACTGATTGATTAGTGATTATAGGTAGGTACACTCAACAAATGATAAAATGGTATTTGAAAGAAATGGATTGGCTGAAAAATTGTGATGGCATCATCCTATAAAGTCTATGCTAACTGGTAATCTACTTATATTAAGTGAGCTCCGATTTCATTGATATTAACACTAGGATTGATTGCCAAGGAACCTGACCAGCAGCCAATCCGTTTCGTTCAAATACCTACCGTTTTATGATTTGTTGGGTGTAGGTACCTATGTAATGTTTTCAGTCTTAAGGTAGTTTTCTGCAATGGGTGTTGGTGACATCCTATATGAGTCCTCAGCTCAGCGTCCTCAGCTCAGCAGACGTCGAAATGGAAGAATGGGTTTTAACTTTTAAATTATAAGTTTTTGCTACGAAAATAAGATTTTGAAGCTACATTGTAGGTGTAGTTTAAATATAGATTGATGTATGTTTTATTGTATTACATACAAGCGCGTAAGAAGGGGGGGGGGGGTGGAACCCTCTCCCCCTCTTCTTTTACATTTATACTACGATCACCACACTTTACAGGGATTGGAAACGGTCTGTGCATTATGACAACACTCCCATAAGACCAATGCTAAATGAAGGCAGCCCAGGGTCTGGTCCGTGGATTTTTTGGTAGATTACTTGCTCCGACGTACTTCCTGCTCCTGCTTACTTCCGGTGACCCGCGAAATTTTGAAAAACACGCTTTTGGAGCTTTGCGCAGGTGATCAAACTTAATTCACACATTCGCCGCCAGATTTGAAAGAGCTTCTCAAACTTGCCGCTGCTAGTGATGATAGCGCATTGTCGACTATTTGAATTCTGTTCTCGCGGGAGATAAAGACATGTGTCACGAGAGCGATACCACAGCCGCTTGTTCTATGATTGTTGTGTTCAAGGGGACCAGACCCATGGCCAGGCCAGGTAGTCAGACCGTTTCCAATCCTGGTAAAGTGTGGTGATCGTAGATTTATACAGTTCGTTTTTCCTATGTTTGAACTCTCACCAGATGGGGTCACAGTCAGTTGTTCTGCTAAACCGAGAAAGACAACATTGCAAGGTGAGCGCGCAATGAAGTCTTTCTTGGCCTAGCAGAACAACTGACCGTGGCTCCATCTGGTGAGAGTTCAAACACAGGAAAAACGAACTGTATGTCAAGATAAAAAAAATGCTTATAGTATAAAATGTCAAAATCGCATATGCAAAATTTTTCCAGGGCTGTGTGCCCCAGGAAATCCAAAAGTTTGACGACCGCTGATTAGACTACTTGATGCTATTTAATAATTCACCAATGAAGAAACTTAGAAATAATATAAACAATATTTTATTCGATAGAGAAAGGACTAGATTATCTACCTAATAAATCCATCTGTCATATTCATTCACCCGCCATTTTAACAATAATTGTCCAATATTAAATGAACACCTTGCTAGATATCCGCTGGAGCGCTTCTTAGTAAATTAGTAATTAGGTGACCTTAAATTTTATAAATTTAATATTGTTCTATGTCTCATGCTAGCAAAATTTTTTGTCTCAATTTAAGAGGGCCGAGTAGTGAGCGTGGCCTTGAAGAGTTTTTTCATCGATTTTTATCAATATCTTTTAACAATGTAATTGTTAACAAAATAGGGCTTTGTACGAGTATTCAGAAAAGTTCAATGAAAATAATTTCATAGTTTGGAATAAGTTATAAGGTAGTTTTATTTTGTCCAACAGATGTTTAGTGCCATAATTTTACTAATTTTCGGGCACTAAACGTCTGTAGGACACAGTGAATCTAACTAGGAAAACGCTCTGAGTAACGCGTTGATGAGCGAGCACGGATACGTGCAACACCTCAAACCGGAATCTTGTATGAAAATCTTAAAAAATTCCAAAAATATTGGTCCCAATAACCATACAAAGTTTTAAGTAGATCGATTGAACCTTTATGATTGAATGGTTCCTTGTTAATTTTCAAAAATCACAGGATCTTGTTCCAAAAATATACCTAGGACCACTCATACGATATAAGTGTGTGTACACAATATCAGATCAATCTGTTGATTATAAGTGTCATAATTATGCGTTTGATAGTTTCTGTTCTAACTACCTTGGAACATTGGAACTGAGACGTCAATGTTGCCGTGATCCATAGCAACAAGCAAAATGTCCGTAAAATGTCAATAACTTTTGGATTTAAACATAGATGTGTCTGAAAATTGTCAAAAACACAGTAATGTTGATCCCAATGACCATGCAAAGTTTTAAGTTGATCGTTCAAACGGTTCTAGTTTAATTTTCAAAAATCACAAGATGGTTTTAAATTTTAACCAATGGGAGGATTTGGCTAAAACTTTGTATGATTGGGTAAAATAAAATGTTAGTGGTAATGACTTGTCAAAATTTCAATTTGATCAAACTAACCAATCGAAAGATAATTTTTTTTAAATTTGAACCAATCAGGGGATTTCAAAAAAATTAGGGTCTGCACCGCCTGGAAATGGTCAGTACATGTGTGCAAAATTTCAGCTTGATCAAAGAAAAACTGTGACTTGTATATCGTCAGTAACAGAAAAAAAAAAAAAACACACACAAAAAAAACAGGTCCGTGCCAAAAGAGCCAAAAGGAGACGCTCGCTTCGCTCGCTCAATAAACGCTACGGAATTATTTTCATTGAACTGTTCTGAATACTCGTACAAAGCCTTATTTTGTTAAGAATTACATTGGTAAAAGATATTGATAAAAATCGATTAAAAAACTCTTCAAGGTCAAACTCACAACCCAGCCGTCTCAGGCATTGACAAATCAAATCTTATGCTTTTCAATACCTTCAAGGCGCATTCACAATGCACCGCTAACTTAAACTTTAACTTAAACTTATTACGTTAACTTGTAACTTAACTTGACACTATTCACAATGACAACGGCAACGTAGAATCCCGAATAATCCCGAGCCAATCAAAACTCTTCAAATAGAATACCTCGGGATGCTTCGCCTCCCCTCGGGTATCTTCGTACTATTGTCCGATTTCTATTGGTTGACTCAAGGTCAACCGCTAACTTAAACGTGAATGTTTGGAGTTTGTAAACTTTCAAGTTAAAGTTAACGTCGTTAAGTTAGCGTTCTGCGGTTGTGAATGCTACCCAGTGATCCCGTAAAACAAACATTCTTAAGTTAAAGTTAACGTTTCAAGTTAAAGTTAGCGGTGCATTGTGAATGCGCCTTTATGGGAAACACATTTACTTACAGTATTAGTGACTCATCAACAGTTGTTTTTCTTTGTTTTGGTGGAGACAAAGAGGGTATCTCTTGTGATGTTTCATCAGGATCAACTTTTGACTCGCTTGGGAAGGCGATCGATTGTTTGTCGACCTCAGATTGCATGTACAACCTTTTCATATCTGGAAAATAAATAGTACATGGTAAGAAAAAGTAGGTAGTAGTATAATAGTGTTTAATGGCGCATCGACAGCGAGGTCATTATTGTGCAATTAAGGTTTTGTTAACTTTGTTGAATTCTAGGGAGGACATGGGGAGGGGTCAACCTAATGAGCCCGATCTGGGGGAGTCTTAAATTGGTGGGAACAGTGAAAGCCAGTTCAGAATGGTGACAGCCCGGGGGGGGGGGGGAGGCTTTGGGCCTGTGGGACCTGATTATAGGGGTTCACCATTTCGAGGGGAGAGGCCAGCCCGAGGGTCCCACGAATTTGGGGAAGGGCATGGGGCTAGGTCGACCCTGGACTGCACTTAGTTGGGACCAAACTTGTAATGTGAGGGGCCCCTTAAGCCCCACCACCGCATCAAGGTAACAGTACATTGGTGAGGATGTAAGAAAAATGTTAATTATTTGGGTAGAGCTAGGACCTAAAACACGGGCCACACTATCAACTTGACTCTCCACTTTTTCGATCACGACCGAATAGCAGAGAGGCAAGAAGGTAAGGACATGTAACAGCTGTTATTTGGCGTGGAGACACAAGCCTACTAGGTAGTATAATTCATGGTTGTATCATCACATCAAAAACATAAGTATTGGTACGTTGAAATATAAATTTAACATTTTTATTCAAATTATCAAATATAAAATTAAATTGATTTGATTTGAGAACTCATAAAAAACTGTTATGGGTTTGGGTTCAGGTACGGTAACATGAATAATTTTAAATAAGGGTTGTGTTGTTCGGTTTCAGACAAAAATGTAACACGGGTTTATGTTTGATCCCCTGGTCCTATAATAAAAAACTGCTTAGCAATATTAGGTAGGAAGATGCGATATGCATACAAAGTGCCCTGTATTTACTTTACTGAGGGTTCTCAAGGCTTACCTGATTCTAAAAAAAATCTAGGTTTCCATTCATTAAGTAGGTCCTACTACCTACATACATACCTACCTACCAATACCACTCAAAAGCCGCATGTTCCTGACCCCTGTTCTTGCATCACAATGATAAAATTTAGGCTTAAGGTACGTTTACAGCTCAGCGTTCGTTCGACGGTCGGCACTCGCCGTTCAGCCTCCTGATTGACCAACGCCGAGCGCTGGCGTTCAAGGTCAAAGATTAACCATGTTCATCTTTCAGCGCTAGCGCTGAGCGTCGAACGTCAAGCTGTAAAAGTACCTTTAGTGTGTAAAGTCCTATTCGAGAAAATAGGTGGTGGATCTCTGGTGGATTCTTTGGTACTAGCCATAAGGGGGATAATGGAGGATATCATGGGGAAATTTATATAAATAAATTATATTAAATTTGCTTTAGTTGTTTGTTATGGCTGAAAAAGTAAACTTGTGACTAAATCTAAATTTCAAATGTTTCTCCTTGTTCACTGCCCTATGGAACTTCAAAATAAAAAAACATATTAAAAGTTTCCTGCCAGGAGTGGCTCTATCACGTATCGCTTATTTGTTCGAATAGGTGAATGCACAAGACATAACAGAAGATGTAGAAGTTTCCGTCAGTCATACGCACAATCAACATGTAACGTCAATTGTGCACTGGGTAAAGGCCTACCTACAGTGGACGTAACAGCAACGTAAGGGACAGAACGGGAATGTCGAATATGGGAAGTTCAATAAGTCTGGCCACATTGGCGCAAAACTCACGGAACGTAAAGAATGTTAAATTTGTGTTACGGAGCCGCTATGTTTACGTTGCCTGCCATTACGTCAACTGTAGTAGACTTTAATATCTTCATCATCTATATACACCGAGGTAGGCGTTGCGTCCCTGTTAAATATCAAAACTCCATTGTGATGCATTGTGAGAGCAAACACAAACTGAAGGCTAATCACGAGACACACTATCAACTTGACTCTCTGTAGACGGAATAGCAGAGAGGCAGTAAGATACAAGCAAGTCACAAGTGGCAGCTGTCAGCCAATGATAGAGGTGCTCTCAAAGATGGGTGTGACTACGATCCCGACAGCCGGGACTTTCAGGTTAAAAAAATAGTCCCGACCGTAGGTTTTACTGGGCAGCCTAAGGAATAAAACTCTCTATGGGTAGACAAATTCGAACTGGGCAACTTAAAAAAAATAACTCTATGGTTAGGCAGAATTAAAACTTGTGAAAATTACAAATAAAAAAAAATGTGCTCCCGGCCGGATTCGAACCGACGACCTCTTGCACCGTGGTCCAGCACGCTATCCATAGCGCCATCTGGACGGTCATACTGAAAGCCGTTCTTAACCAGTATATAAATAAACAAGGCCAGTCGGGACTATTTTTCTAACCTGAAAATCCCGGCTGTCGGGATTTTAGTCACTACCCTCAAAGATACCAAAAAGATACCTACTACTATGGGTGCTATCACTCAGCACTGCTTTCAGTGACAGTTTACAGGTTATGACTTGCCTTTCAAATTTTTTGCTGCGTTTGTGTAAACCGCAAACCCACTATCGTCATCGTCCGATGAAGAAGACATGTTTGGGACTACTGTATGTTGGAGAAAAGAAAGGAAATAATAAAAGTTATGAAGCACAGAAAAACCATTCAACCCAACATCCAACAACACAACAGACCACAGCCTTCCAACCACTCAGTTGTCAGTTTCTACTTTGCAGTTTCAAAAGAGCTTCCCGGGAATCGAGATCCAATCCGATGACCTTGTGCACGGACTGAAACTGTTGAATTTATTTAGACGCCTGCTGAACTGAACACCAACCAAATAACTACTCAAAAAAATATATACGTAAGATCATTTCTGGGCAAACGAGAAATCATCAGCTTATTTGTTTGTATCGTTCGTATTATTCATAAAACTTAACTTCGTGTTTTCGTTCAATTTTCGTTTTCTGTCCACTCCTCACACTTCAGTCCACGTTGCCAACATGGACACAAAAATGTCCCTCTTCTCTCCGACACCGCGTAGAGAACATCTATCTTCACACTATTAAATTTAAGGTGGGATCAGATGGGCTTGAGACGTGAAACAGGCTCCAATGCTAAATATGGCCAGGTCCACCGCGTAGAGAACATCTATCTTCACACTATTAAATTTAAGGTGAGATCAGATGGGCTTGAGACGTGAAACAGGCTCCAATGCTAAATATGGCCAGGTCTATAGAGTGGATTGGCTGCGGCTACCAGCCGTTCGCAGCGCTCTCTAAGCACCATGGTTGGTGTTAGAAAATCGAACTAATCTGAATTTTAGCGGGTTAATTCAAAATCAAATGTATAAATTAGAACTTAAACAACTTGGATAACGATCAGATGAAATTAAAAGGGTTGATATCAGTGTAAAAATGTGTTTAGTTTATTGATTGTAATAATTAACATGTAATACAAGCATTTTCACTTACTTATTATTCACCAAACAGCAAATAACCTAAAAGACGGCGTTTGACAGCTCGCGCCATTGACTATCACTCAAGAAATAAAATGATTGCCTAGATTAGTTCCGGGATCGCCACCAGCGAACTTAGCGCTGCGATCGGCTAGGGTGCAGACTAACCAAGGGTCGATTTTATAGCATTTTTTTCTGCGTATTCCACCCGTAGTCCGTATTCACGGGAGCCAATGGTAGATCATTGAAGTGTTCACACCGTAAGCTTAATAGTGTGAAGATAGCTGTTCTCTACGCGGTGCCAGGTCTATAGAGTGGATTGGCTCAGTGTTGCTCACTTCACTGAAGTTGTCACCAGATTCATCACAAAAAATCCATTATTTCCAAAATCTTGTCTCCAGATTTTCAGAAACATGGAAATACTCCAAACCCCTTAAAAATGGCTCCAAAACGCTTAAAGGAAGCATGAGTTAATAATTTTCGTGATTTTCGTTAACATTTACCTTCAAAAAAGCATCTCTATTATGTTGGTACATGCGATAAAAGAGCGCTATTTTCGAAATGGGCGCATCCCCGAGCGCCGAATATGCAATTTTAAACATATTATTCGAAACAGTTAGAGCATTATAAGAACTGCTTTCAAAATTACTGATAGCCAATAAATTATATTCGATTAATTACCGATAATAACCAACCTAACATAATGAAAATGTAGTTTATTACCAAAAAATTAAAAGTCTCCAGAGGAGGAAAAACACCTAGCCGTGCAGCAACAGAATTAAAATTCGACTTTTGTCACATCGGTCTTATAATAAGCTGAAAATTTGCACAAGTGTTATTTACCACCTAACTCATCCACCATTAAAAAAAAAACAAAAAAAAATCACCGGAAGCCACCCAAAAAAATTAAAAACAAAAAAATATTTACCACTATGGAACCCGACCATTTCAGACATACAATGCGATATCCACGAAAGTAATTGGAATAAAATTATGAAAAAAATACAGGATACCAAAAACATACTGGCGAAGACATTGGTGCAGATGTCATTGGCCAAAATGTTTTTGTTTTGATTGTATGCAATTTTAAAACTATCACAGACATACAATTTTTTTGACCGCACTTAGTTTGTATTTTAATCGTTAGAGAAAAATTTCTCGCGATGACCTATTATTTATTTGGGTGGAAAATGAAGAGTATATATCCATGAAGTTTTGTGATTTTTTTCAGATTTATTGGACGCGATCTAATTAGTGAAATGGTATTTTTAGTTTGGTCCTCGCGTAATGCTTCTCTTCTCCCGCATGCGCCTGGCCTGACGAAACACATTTACGCAATAGTGCGCGTTAGGAATTAGGAAGGTTCGAAGCCATAACCACTCGACACATTTTATGATTTTATAGTCTGTCATAATAAACTTAACAATACAGCCTTTATAATAAACAGTTGAGTCACAATTACTTTACTTTATACATACAAGTTTACTCGAAAGTAAAAACGTGATCTTTTCATTGTATGTTTTTGTCACTCACTGTATGTAGGTATACATACATAATATAATGACATCGTTAACAATGTGCATTATTTATGCACTATGTAGCCAAAAGTAAAATAAGTTATAGAGTGATATTTTACCTGTAATTATAACCTAATTAGTGTCTAAATTAAAATATTAATTTATAAGGCCCGGAATAACCAAAGTTAAATTAAGTGCTGGATTAACTAACTTATGGATTAAATTCAATTTGTTTCACTCATTTTGAGGTATCTGATTGGCTGTGCCGCCAATTTAATCCAATATTTAGTTAATCCGGCTCAGATTTACTTTGGTTACACAGGCCCTAAATAAATAAGTGCAAATACATACGATTTAAGTGTACATTTTACACGAAGAGGGGGATCAGTCGCTAAGATCGTCTGCGTTGTGAGGGTTGTAGCACTCGCGTGTACACCGACACACGTCAGTGCACTACAGATTATTTGTGAAACATGGACATGTGACAGATTTGCTGCAGTCTGTCTTAGATTTACAGCTGCAGAAGAACTGCTGCAGCATCGCCATTGCAGACTGACCCTCAAATTACACCGGCATGAGAAATCCACTTGAGAGTTTCTTCGTGAACAACTTCTGTGTCACAGAAGTTCTGCACATGTGCAGATTCCCTTTATCATCTCAAAAGTGATACTGCGCACGAGCAGAACCTCTGTGCCACATAAGTTGTACAAGAAATTGCACCGTGTAAATGGGGCTTTTGATAATTAATTAGCTAATGTTAATTTCTATGTCACCATGGCAACGTACTTCGCACGTCGGGGAATTGCACGTGTGAGCTGGTCCACGTGTGACACTGCCACGCAGCTCGGCGCACGTGCTGTTTAAATGACGGCAGGTTGAGGCAGGTTGACGGCTATCTTGCATCGTAATGAATAAGTGAATTGTGATATTTCTTGAACTTGTTGGTCAGATCATAAAGCTTGGCGACGAAAAACCTGCAAGCTTGGATGAGAGACAGCAGTCCTTATTTTGTGATTTTAACTATGGTGTCATTTTTAGTCAATTTATAATATTACAAAATACACATGAATCGTGGTCGGTGGTTTGTTCCTCGATTGGTTCTAAGCAAATATCTTCTGATTTATCTGATGATCTTGATGGTTTATTCAGATATGTGGCATTGGCCATCTTCTTTCTCTATATTTGAGAAAAGATTCTATCAGTCACGTATGACTACCCACACATTTGAAAATATAGAATTATTAGGGTAGGTAACAGATTATACGCAAATAGCTATACACTATATGCACTATAGCATAATACACTATAGCTATACACTACAAGCAAAACACTTTCACTGCACTTTGAAAACTGAGCGATCGGAAATGCACATCATTCCTACAGGAATGTTCTGAACTGAATGCATCCTGTAACACAACATATCGCAGGACAGTGGGATCATGATATTTAGTCGACAACAAAAAATGGATTACACAACTGACAATAACAACATCAGCAACATATACCGGTATCGTAATACAATAATAAATGAGTGTCATTGCCTAGAAAACCTCTTAAACGAATCATGAAAATTATTTACGACGCGCTATGAGCTCACAGCTCACATTTCATACTGAAATAGTTTCTTATTTTACATCTCTCAAAATAATTGAAAACGAACACGAAGTTTGTTTACTACAGTGTGAGATCGATGTTTACGAACATATTTTTACAGATTTTATACTGCAACAGACCAGAGTAAAAGTTATCAATTATAATGTCATTTGTACATCGAACGCTCCAACCTTCCAAACCTATTGCGTAAATGTGTATTGTCAGATCAGGCGCAGCGGGAGAAGAGAATTGCCTTCCGCGAGAACCAAACTAAAAATACCATTTCACTAATTAGATCGCGTCCAATAAATCTGAAAAAAATCACAAAACTTCATGGATATATGCTCTTCATTTTCCACCCAAATAAATAATAGGTCATCGCGAGAAATTTTTCTCTAACGATTAAAATACAAACTAAGTGCGGTCAAAAAAATTGTATGTCTGTGATAGTTTTAAAATTGCATACAATCAAAACAAAAACATTTTGGCCAATGACATCTACACCAATGTCTTTGCCAGTATGTTTTTGGTATCCTGTATTTTTTTCATAATTTTATTCCAATTACTTTCGTGGATATCGCATTGTATGTCTGAAATGGCCGGGTTCCATAGTGGTAAATATTTTTTTGTTTTTAATTTTTTTGGGTGGCTTCCGGTGAAGTTTTTTTGTTTTTTTTTGGATGGTGGATGAGTTAGGTGGTAAATAACATTTGTGCAAATTTTCAGCTTATTATAAGACCGATGTGACAAACTTCTTTATTTGACGAGATAGACGTTTGTTGCTGCTCGGCTACAATGGTAGATCTTTTCCCTGGCTCGCGGATAACCTTTCCGATGTCTAAATCTTGTTGTGTATTAGGCCTTGTAGGCCGAGGCAATTGTTCCCAATGTATCACTGTGGATTCCTCTTAGGTAACAGCTAGTCCTAAGGGCGCCGTGAAAAAGTTTAAAAGAAAACACAAAGCTCAAAGAGACATAAACTGAGACGAATCATATAATCAAGACAAGGAAGTAAAACTGGTCGTATGCCTTACAGAGGCGAGACCAAGAAAGTCGGGAAAGAAGAAGAAGAAGAAGAAGAAGAATGGTAGATCATTGAAGTGTTCACACCGTAAGCTTAATAGTGTGAAGATAGCTGTTCTCTACGCGGTGTCTCCGATCTCAGAATTCTTTCAAATAACAAACCTAACAAACATTAACTCGACCTTTAAAAATAAATATTTTTTTGGGGTTTATTTGGGCAATAGTTTCTTTTTAAGATTATTAGTAGGTATTATTTGTGATGCGATCAGTGAAAAAGGAACGTGGGTGAAATAATAGACCACATTTTAAATTATCTAGTTGGCTCTGCTTTTCAAAAAATTTCATATGCAGTACCGTGATCCTCATATCTATTAGTGTTTTGATCCATTGTTGAAAAACACTAATAGATATGAGGATCACGGTACTGCATATGATTTTTTTTGAAAAGCAGAGCTAACTAGATAATTTAAAATGTGGTCTATTATAGTTCTCTAGAAAATGTAATACCGAATGCTGTTTTATCGATTGTGAGGTTTGCAATAAATAGATGACAGGTAAATCATGGATAATCCTAGATCATGGTAAATACATTACCAAAAACTATCGTGAAATTCATTAAATAAGCTTTAACGTAATAAAGTTTAAATATCATAATTGTTCCGATTTGTTAATGGAATGTAATAATTTGTATGTCGTTTCATAAAAAACATTCATAAAAAATTATTCATATTTTATTGGCACAAAAAATCAAAACACTCCTTCATCCACAAGTCCATTTTCATTATTCACAGATGCTTCGCTCCACACTGAAATAGTTACAATAAGGAAGTCTCGTGAAAATTTGATTTCAGAATAATAGTCTGTGCTGACTGCTTGATGTTATTTTTGTTGAGGGTTGAATAGTTTTAAAGGAATTATACTAGGAAAACGCTCTGTGTAACGCGTTGATAAGCGAGCACGGATATGTGGGACACCTCGAACCATAATTCCTTAAAACACTGCAATAATATACTGAAGGCTAGAAGCATGATTCACTAAATTATATAAAAAATAACTGCATTTGTGTCTCATTGCAAGTTAGTAACAGACACACACTCATGTGTATTTTTTGGAGTATTAAGGTGTGTATCAAAGGGATTTATTCCAAATAATAATTACAAAAACAAAACAGATAATTAAACAATACAGATAAATACAGAGATTGAAACTCACAAAATAGGCAACATGACATAATTTAAGAAATAGTATTCAAACTGTTACTTGCCGTTCCGTACAATAGAGCAATTTCCTATTACCCAACACATTGTATTGTAACTATAAATATAACGTAGTGGCTAAATATATAAAATAATTCATAAACGTAATTTCATTTATCAACCAACCAACCAATCTATTTCTACAATCAAGCAGACATTTCGCCGGTATACAAATAATTTGCTTAGCATTTGAAAGGATTGAAAGTAAGACAGCATGTTAAAACTTTTATAAACAATAAATACCTATACTATCGGTTAAAATAAAATAAAAACTATAACCTCGCAGGTATTGCTATAACTATACCTATTTAACCGTAAAGCGTATTCTAACAATAATCTATAGACAGCTGACTGCTTCCGAGTTTGTTTTGAATGGGGTGCATCGAGCGGCCGCAACGGACTCCTCGAACCTACAATGCTATTTATATGGGAAAACACGATTTTTTTAATTTATGGACGGATCTTTCTCAAAAACTATACAGGTCTAAGTTAGTATGAGATAAAGGTGTGTGCAAAATTTCAGATCGATACGTTGACCGGTGCGGCCTGGGTTGAAGCGACAAAAAAAAAACACACACAGAGAAAGTGCCGCAAGAGTCAAGTAGAGACGCTCGCTCCGCTCGCTTAAAAACGAAAATTACCAGTGCAATCACAATTTGCTGTATTGCCATGGCAACAAAGGAATCACCATGGTAACTCATTTATGGAGCCTTGGAAATTACGTCACAGTTCTAACATGTTCTAATTCTTGTATAATGCCGTTTTTCCTGCCAAAAAGTCTCATGAATCATGAATCATGATATTTGAATTTAATGTTTTAAATTAAAGTTTTACCTTTTTCGGGTGATGTGTATTTATTTATTATCAAAATTATTGGTGTTGACATTTACAAATTTACTGGAATAAAATCAAGGGATTATAATAATTATAATAAACATTATATTAAACTACCCCCTATTGATTCCCGCGGCCGTCGTTCCTGACTGCGGTTTTTTCGTGGTATTTCCTCAGTCGACAGGCAAATGATAGTATTCAGTATTCAGTATTTTTTATTGTCATTTGTGAATTACATTGTAATTATAAAAGACAGTCATTGATAAACATTGTTCCTTATAAAACTTATTAAACTACATCCACAACACTATTTAATACACAGCATATTAATTGCTCTCACTTTTGACATGTTTAGTTATAGCCAACTTAAACTCGTGAACATCTTTGCTATCTTTGATTACTCTAGGGATTTTGTTAAAATCCCTAAACCCTTTATAAAATATACTGTTATTTAACCTACTGTAGTTACAATGCGTAAGAAAAGCATCATCTGCATGACGAGTCATGTGTTCATGCAGAGATTTGTCAATGATAAAATACTTTGGCATATACCCTTTATAAATTTTAAAAACAAATATATACACAGCTATGTCTATCATTTCTCTGATAGTACACCATTTAAGTTTTTCTCTCATGCCACTCGTTGGGGTCATCCTCCTTTCTCTAAGAATACATCGCATTACTTTGTTCTGCATGATCTGCAACCTATTAATATCTTCTTGTGTGTTATTATAAAACAAAGTATTGCAGTATGTAAAATGCGGTTTTATAATACAGTTATATATCATAACTTTAGTCCATGTTGATAGATTACCTCCAACTCTATACATATATCCGATTTTCTTTCCTAATTTACTTATAACATCTTGAATATGTTTCTTAAAACATAGTCTATTATCAATTAAAACTCCCAAATATTTATAAAATTCCACACACTCAATATTAATTCCACTTATAGTTACATTATCATGCGGCTGAGTGTTTTTCATTACATTTTTTCTACCAATTACCATCATTTTTGATTTACTTTCGTTGAGTTTAAGTTTATTTACATGAAGCCAATTTACTACGTTTATAAGTTCATGGTTTATTGTACATATGGCTTCATTTACATTTTCAGAAGCTACAGAAATCACCATGTCATCCGCATACAAATTTAAAAAACATTTTTCAACAACACTCGGAATATCATTAATATACATAATAAAAAGTAATGGTCCCAATGTAGAGCCTTGTGGAACACCATGAATACACAATTTCTTCTCGGACAAACACTTCCCATATTTGACCTTTTGGTACCTTCCAACTAAATAGCTTTGTAGCCACTTGAGAACAGTTCCTTCTATACCATATTTATACCTGATTTTGTAGAGTAATCTATCCAAATTAACGGTCTCAAACGCTCTTTTAAGATCCAGAAAAACTGCTACCGTAACTTTATTATCATCTACATCTTTCATCCATTTAGCTAGGAGACCCTGAACTGCTGTCTCACATGAGTGTTTCTCTCGGAATCCAGATTGATTAATGTACAAAAGTTTATTTACATCCAGGTACTCGCTTAATTGACTGTGTACCACACTCTCAAGTATTTTATCCATGATTGCCAACATGTTTATAGGTCTAAATTCACACATTTGAATCGTATTTTTCACCTTAGGAATAGGAATGATGGTAGATTCCTTTAAATCAGTAGGAAAACAGCCCTGCGATAATGACATATTTATAAAATCAAGAACAAAGTATTTGGACACTTTATGGGAATCCATGAAAAGTTTATACGGTATACCATCTACATCACCTTTTATGCTTTTCAAACTTTTCATTTCATGTTCTAGAGTCACAAGAGATATACTTTTAAAAGATTCAAAAGTATTTACATTTTCTTCCTCTACTGTATAATGATCCAAATTTGGAATACTTTCAACTATCTTAGTGATACTGTCAAGAAAATAATTGTTAAAAGCATTAGCAATATCCTTTTCCTCCGTCAACAAGATATCTTCATTATTTACAATTTCATTCTGAATATCACATTTCATTTCTGTATTACAAATTCCTTTAAGTGTACGCCATAACTTATTACTATCCCCTTTAACATCATCAATTTTTCTTTCATAGTAATTTCTTTGAGCAGACTTGAGACTTCTGGTAACCACATTTCTACTCTTTTTATACTGTATCCAGTCATCATGATTACCCGACACTTTAGCCCTCTTATACAATAAGTTTCTGCTAGATATATTTTCTTTAATTTCCCTACCTAGCCACGGAATATTCTTTCTATTTTTTCTTGTTACTTCAACTTTTTGTAAACACTCATTCCTAGACTCTAATATGTTTGTCTTCCACACCTTGTACTTGGAATCCAAATCCAAATCATTATAACTCCAATCTCTCGTATAAAGGTCATTCCTAAAAGCATCACTATTGTAATTATTCCAGTCATCGACCCATCTTGTCACATCCTTGGCTTCTTTTTTATTTATCTGAGCGTTTCTAATAGTGACACCAATCACCTCGTGATCAGATATACTAACATTAGGCATGATATCTGCAGTTACCAGTGCACCATAATTTGTAATTACAATATCGATGAGAGTTTTTGTGTCTTTCGTCACTCTAGTAGGGACCTTTATAATCTGTTTGTGACCATATTCAGCAAGTAGCTCTTTCAGTCTCTTAACATACCCAACATTTACCAACCAATTAAAGTTTAGATCCCCTATCATAATAAATATACCTTTAACTTTCTTAACATCTTCAAAAATCTTCTCAATAAAATTAACTGCTTCTTTTTTCTTAGCATTAGGAGATATGTACCCTGTGTATATAACACATGTGGATCCTCTAATACAGACCTGCACCCCAATAAACCAGTATCCTAATTTCTTTTCACTTATGTTAACAATGACATTTGCACTGATGTTATTTTTAACATACATAATAACTCCCTGGGAAGGTGACCCTACTAATAATAGGCCTCGACCTCCTCCTTCCCACCTTCCATCCTTACCTTCTCTTCACAGTTATCTCCCAATCATCATTCATTATAACCATCATTCATCCGTTCATCCATGATTTAACCGTCGCTATAGCGTTAGTTACGATTAGCTCTTATGTGACGCAACAATATCCAATACTGTGGACAAGCGATGCTAAAAAATTAAAAATACCCAATCAAGAAAGAAATTTGTGTCCGAATTTCCACTGCACACTTAAGTTGTCAATCTATTTCTAGATTCGTAACAAACGCTATTAGACTAGACTAGCTGCAGAACAGTGCAACGTTAAAGAAAAGTTACAGACATCCCATTTCCTTGATAAGGGAAATTTACTTGATGTGAAATTTATGTTGGCAGACTAGAGAGCGGCAGATACAATGCGCGGCGCACGCATGCGCAATACTGTGTGATGCTGCTCCTCCCTCCCTCCTCACCTCGTTCCGAAACTCGCTTTGCGCATGAATGAATGGGAGGAATGGGTGTTGGATAAATTTGAAGCTTGTGACAGCAGAGTGAAAAGTGTCTAATAACTTCTAAATGAAACAAGTAAGGACTGTATTTAATTTATTTTTAATACTGTATAAACGAGGCTCTAATGGTCATATAAACGGCATCTTGAAACGTCATTTTGCAGATTTGTCAGTCAAATCAATAATCAACATAACCTATGTCCTGCCTGGCTGCCTCAGGCCGGGGGCTGGGCCAAGTGTGTTTGCAAATTACAACCCACCACCACCACTTCTTTCGCAATCGGCTTGGCTACAGTAAACTTTTAGTCAGGTTCTTCCCTTTATGCGACTCTCTAGTCAGTTCTTTTTGGACATTGTAGTTGTGAGGGTCCTTAGATAAGTCGGCATATGAAGTAGTACCTACTACAACCTAGATAGGTGGGGTACGTACCTGCACATACCTACCTACCCCTAACTTGTACCTAGGTTTACCACCCAACCAAGTACCTACTGCGTAGGTAGTATGGGGTAGTATCTAGACATAATAGTATCATAGGCTAATAAAGTATAATTACTTGTCCAGTAATTAGAGGCAGTTATAATTACATACCCGTTACATTTATAATTAGTTTCGTACTACTCATACCTAATCGAGCAAAGTCGGGAGTCTGTCTTGTGTAGCCGATAGCCGTAGGTATTCTTTTGATTTTGTGGGGGGGGGGGGGGGGGGGTAGATCCTACCCAGAGGTATATTCTTCATCTGCAAGTGACAATAGTTTTAATATAAATTCGTTATTTTACTACTAGAGGACTGTATTTATTTGTTCTGGTGTATTGTGTTTTACTACAAAATGAGTTTTCTAATGTAATGTGTAGTGTAGTGTACTACCTACTTACTTAAGTCTATGTTTTTCACAGATTAATACCTAGACTGACGGTTTAGATAAATCTTAAAATGGACATAACCACGATATGTACAAGAAGTTTATCTTCATTTGAAGACATTTTAAAAGATCGTCGTGGTACAAGTGATTTCATGTGGATGACAAGAACTTGGCATCCTATTGCAGCATATGAACATATGTGCAAAAGCAACCCCAAAAAGATGAAACGAGATGTGTTAAACAGTCCTAGGTTGCAACTAGTCATTGAAGAGGTTTGCACTCTCTTATTTAAATTATTATTACCACCTACTTATTGTTATTTAGTTTGATGTCTCAGTAATAATTATATTTGTTTAGTTGAGCAGAGATGAGAATATTACCAAGGACCAGCTCTACAAAAATGTTCAGTCTATATTGGATGAAGTTGGCCAAAAGAGAGATTTGGCTGTCATACGCTGGCTAGGTTGGTTCTTCGTCACGATGGTGAAACGGAGTTGTGCAGGAGTATTTGTTAATGAGAAACAAGTCTTGAAGGTATGTTCCCATGATGATCATTCAGTTAGCAAAAACCACCAAAATATAGTTGAGATGCATTCTCAGCTTTCTCAGCCCTTGATAATAATTGGACTTACCTAGATACATGGGAGTCCGCAGGATTTCTTCCAGGTGGGGGCAAGGCAAGGAAAACAATATTTTACGGGTTAAGGGGGGTGTGGGGCACCTTGCCCCAAAGGCATTTTTGGGTTTTGGACAGTTTGAAACAAATTTGATACGTTATGAGGTGTATTTTGTTGAAATATTCAATTTTTTTAAATATTGCACTTTGGGGTGGTGGGAGACATGTTTAAACCTGCCCCGCAGGGCATTTTTTGGTTTTTTGACACTTTGAAATCAATTTTCTTTAGTTTTTGGGTTACAAAATGAAACTTACGTTAAACCCCAGAAATGTTTAATGTTTTCCTGACATCCAGAGGGGGGGGGGGGGGGGGGGGGGGGGGCAAGCGCCCCCCCCCCCTTGCCCCTCCGTGCAGACGCCCATGCCTAGATATTACATTAGGTACATTACATATAAAAAAATGCACAAACCTAATTTAAATAATAAATATTCACTTTTTGGATTTGCCCATCCAAGTTTAAATGAAAGAATTGTAATAAAGATAAATTATAATACATTGCTTGCTTTGGGGTTGCTAGGTGAAATCAATGATGGGAGATAATCCAGTGATATTTGCACCAAGTCATCGCAGTTACATCGACTTCATGCTGATGTCGTACATATGCTACCATTATGACATGCAAATCCCTGCAATTGCAGCTGGAATGGGTGAGTACTAGAGGTGAGCGCGTGACGTGAGTCACGCGTGAGTCACGCGTGACTCACGACTTTTAGCGTGACTGTGCGTGAGTGTGCACACCACTGCTAAAAGTCGTGCGTGAGTGTGCAAAGTTACTGGTCACGCGTGAATCGTGACACGCGTGTCACGCGTGACCAGTAACTTTGCCACTTCAGCTTCCCAAATTGGTTTCTATTTCGTGAAAAACAAAAAAATGCCCTGCGGGGCATGATTATTATTAATTTAAAAAAAAAACATTGTCAACAACAGATTTCTGTGCATTTTGGCCAGGGCTTATAGTGTTCAGGAAAGTTGCGATTGTTATTTCAAATTATGGACCCTTGATAAGCAAATTTAAATATTTTATGCATTCTATACGTTATCTATACGTTATTACTGGGTATAACATAAGAAAAGGGAGTAAAGGTGGTCCGTGGCTAAGTTATATTTCTCATGCTACATTTGACTCAACAGTTATTTGTAAAAAAAGAGCTGTGTTGTGTATCAAAAATATGAGGACTGACCTGGAGGGACATCACCCAAACAAAGCATGAGACTTTGTAGTTATCAACGTGAGTGACTGTGCGTGAATTGTAATTCGTGAGTGTGCGTGAGCGTGCAAGAGTCCATACGATTTCCTGCGTGAGTGTGCGTGATCGTGAGTGAAATGCAGAACCCGCGTGCGTGAGTGTGCGTGAGTGGAATACGTGCCCGCGTGACGTGACCGCGCGTGAGTCAAAAATCACTCACGCGCTCACCTCTAGTGAGTACCTACACTCTGCATTGTTCACTCTTCGTTATTAGTGCTGTGATGTGAGATTCTGTAGTGTCCGCTTGCCGAGTGAGCTAATTAGTCCCACAGATACATTCTGTATCAATTAGTCTACAGTTGTTGGCATTAGCAGGGCTCTAGTGAAAGTGTGGAGCGCGTTGGGTTCCCTAGGGTTTGCCACGCATCCCAGATTCTGCACGGGTTCTCTTTCCTTGTTCTGGAATGTGCAAGAATTATTCTGGGACAGCAAATGTCTCTGAATTCTGAATTTTGAGATAAAATCTTCATATTGTTCTCAGCTAATTTTAATTATCTATTGTTTCTTAATATTGAGTATTCCTAAACATTCAATATGGTTACAGAAAATATCCAATAAATTATAACTCAAATTACCTACCTTCTTTCTGTGATAAAAATCAGTATCAATCTAAAATTCACATGCATAGGTAGTTGCATAGGTTGTTGATTTGTAAGTTGTAACAAATCAATTTTCAGTTTTCACATTAGGTACACTCCCCCAAATAATAAACGGTACTTGGTACAAAACGTATTGGCTGCTGGGCCGGTTCCTTGGCAATCAATCCTTGTTATTATCAATGAAATCACAGCTCACCTAAAAGAGTTAGATAATGCGTTAGCACTGACTTCATGAGATGATGCCATCAAACATTAATCAGTCAATTCATTTTCTTTCGAGTACCGTTTATTATTTGGGGGAGTGTACCTCTAGGTAAACAAAAAGTCGAATTTTACAATGTTTACCTTAAAATAATACCTAAGTCCTTTGCATTATGTTTCTGACCAAATTGACATTTATTTATGACAGCATTAAATTGACTGAGATGGCATAAATTTGAATAATTCTACAAAAAATACAAATACGATTACGTTCTGTAATTACTAATTGGGTACTGAAATTCATCTACAATTATCCCAATATGTGCAGAGCAGTTTAGATTGACTGATAAAGTTCATTGATCTGTTCTATCGTTTTGATTTTTAAAACTAGTAAACTGGTTGCAAAACTGCATTGATAAGTAAGCCTTTGTCATGCATGCATAGTATTCACTTTTCATATGTTGCTGATATGTAGTCTTATGGTTATCAATCACGATCATAAAAGCCTCAGCCAAGTTTGAAAAATTTTGCCTCCTACTGTAGGTACATTCAAAATTCAGTATAAATCACCTTAATAGCTTTCTTCGCCAATTTGGCTGAAAACCAAATTAGCTTTGTGGGCTGATTTAATTTTCAACCGCCCGGGAGATTTTACTAATTATTTTATTAGGAAGATGTTAGAATCATTAGAAAGATGGCGGACGAAGTGTGTGTGAGTTCAGGGCAGGCAGTCAAAAAAGTAGTGAAAAGAGGATATAAGTGCCCTTTGTGCAATATTGGAGTGATTGGAGGGTTGAGGTGCGAGTTGTGCCAGGTTTGGTACCATTTTCGTTGTGTGGGAGCGAAGAAGTCAGGCTACAAGGATGGTGAAAAGAGTGGCTGGGAATGTGGCTGTAGAAGTGAGGTTAGGAAGAGCAGCATGCAAGAAAAAGGCAGTGAGGTGAATGGAGTTACCAGTGTTAATGAAGAAGAAGAAGTGAATGAAGAAGAAGTGAAGAAGTGTGATAATGAAGAAGTGGACCAATGTGCAAAGCAATCTGACATGGGTGGTGAGAGTAATGGCAAAGAAATTAGGCAAAAGGAAGTGCTCAGTGGTGCAGGCGGGAAAGGTGCTTCCCAAATGGGAAAAGGAGTGATAGGTAGATACAAAATAGGAATAAAGATCTACAGAGAACATCAGATGAGGAAAGAGGACAAAGGTATTGTGAAGAGAATCATGAAATCATGTAGAAATGTGGCAGGACAGTTAGCTGGGACCAAGAAAAGGCTCCTTGAGATGGAAGAGAAGTACGAAGAACTAAAACAATGGATGACAAAAGACTACAGGATCACGATCCCGGCCGCGATGCAGACAGAAGAAGTGGAGAACAACGCTGAAGAGAGTCTGAACGTGACACAGACGGAAGAGGTGGAAAACAACATAGAAGAGATCCCGAATGTGACGCAGGTCAATATAGTGGAGTTGTACTCAGCGGACCAGAAAGACATGACACAAGATGAGAGCATCCAACAGGAGCAAGTAACACCATGCCACTCTGGACGCAGCTGCATCAAGGCCCTGCTGATCGGTGACATCAGTGGAGGAACAGGTACTGGTTTCTGCGGCGAGGATGATTTCCGAGCGGACACATTCCCCGGAGAGATCCCGGCCGCGATGAGTGACATCGGTGACATCAGTGGAGGAACAGGTACTGGTTTCTGCGGCGAGGATGATTTCCGAGCGGACACATTCCCCGGAGAGATCCCGGCCGCGATGAGCATCCAACAGGAGCAAGTAACACCATGCGACGCTGGATGCAGCAGCATCAGGGCCCTGCCGATCGGTGCCATCAGTGGAGGAACAGGTACTGGTTTCTGCGAGGATGATTTCCAAGCGGACACATTCCCCGGAGAGATCCCGGCCGCGATGAGCATCCAACAGGAGCAAGTAACACCATGCCACACTGGACGCAGCTGCATCAAGGCCCTGCTGATCAGTGACATCAGTGGAGGAACAGGTACTGGTTTCTGCGGCGAGGATGATTTCCGAGCGGACACATTTCCCGGAGAGATCCCGGCCGCGATGAGCATCCAACAGGAGCAAGTAACACCATGCGACGCTGGATGCAGCAGCATCAAGGCCCTGCTGATCGGTGACATCAGTGGAGGAACAGGTACTGGTTTCTGCGGCGAGGATGATTTCCGAGCGGACACATTCCCCGGAATCAGCACAAGGGGCCTGGCAGAGGAAGTGGAGAAATATGTAATCCGGGATACACCGAAGAATGTTGTGCTGTTTGTTGGGAATAGGGACATGAGGGATGGGAAGGATATGACAGAGATACTAGAGGATACCCGGCACTTGATAAGAGCAGCCGAGAGAAAGTTTGGCCCAGAAGCAAAACTGTTCTTGTCAGGGATGCTGACATCTCGTGGCATATGGCCCAGAGAGGTTAATGCTAAACTCAGGGACTTATGCCACGAAACAGGGGTGTGGCACATAAGTGGAATGAGAGCCAAACTTGAAGAAAGGAGATGGGAGTGGCACCAAAGCATTGGAACCAGCTTGCGAAAGACCATTGAGGAGAAAACTGATAGGCAAAAGGCAGTGGGTTTTTGGAGTCGAGTGGTGTGGGGGAAGCCAGCGTAGGACCTGACAGAGTGGGAAAGATAGTAGGAAAGGAGAACAGAAGAAAACAGTCGATGAAGAAGAGGAGGAAGGGTGATGCGATTAAGATTGGTACACTGAACATCGTGACATTAAATGGTAAAATTGAAGAGATAATAGACATGATGGAGGAAAGAAGAATAGAGATTTTGGGCATCAGTGAAACAAAGTGGAAAGGAGTGGGCGAGAAGGATTGTAGAGGAGGATATAAGCTATTCTGGTCAGGGGGGATTGCGGGAAGAAATGGAGTGGGGTTTATGGTTGGCCCGAGTCTGAAGGAGTTAATTGTTGAAGTGGAAAACCATAGTGAAAGAAGCATCAAAGCTAGCCTCTTAATGAAGAACAAGGTGAAAATCGACATAATACAAGTGTATGCGCCACAGACAGGACGGCCAGCAGCGGAGAAGGAGATCTTCATCCAGGAGCTGGAGAGCAACATCACATCCAATGCCATAATAGTGATGGGGGATTTTAACGCGCAGATTGGGGAGGACAGGACAGGAGTTGAAGGGGTCATGGGGCACCATGGATGGGGAAAGAGGAATGTAGATGGAGAGAAGATGTTAGAAATGTGTGGAAGAAGCGGACTGCAAGTGGGAAACAGTATGTTTCAGAAGGAAAAAAGAAAGAAGATTACACGATATGGACACGGCGAAGAGGCGACCGAGTCCGTTATAGATTTCATATGTGTGGGGAATGAGTTACGGAGATTCTTGGAGGATGTTGAGGTTATCCCTTCAGTGGCTCTAGATAGCGACCATAGACTTCTAGTGGGAAAGTTTAACTTCAAAAAAGATAGACCAACCAAGAAGAGAAGCAAAAAGAATGGCAGAATAAGAGTGTGGAAGCTGCAACACGGTACAGTACAACAAGAGTTTAGAGAGAAGATAGCTAGTAAAGAGAGAAGAGGAGAGGTTGGACTGGTGGAAGTGGAATGGCAAGCATTTAAGAAGGTATTTGTTGACTGTGCAGAGGAAGTCTGTGGGCGATCAAGTGGGAAAAGCAAGAAGAAGGAAACACCATGGTGGAATGAAATAGTCCGAGAAGCAGTGCATCAGAAGAGAACCGCCTGGCAGACGTACGAGGCCGATAGATCTACCCTCAACAAGGCCGAATACCGAAGGTGGAAAATACGAGTAAGAGAGACAGTAGAAGAAGAAAAGAAGAAGTCCATGGAAGAACTTGCTGGTAAACTAGAAACGGATTTTGAAGGCAATAAAAAGATGCTTTATGGCATAATAAAGGAAAAGAGGACAAGAAAAGTTGGACAGGCATGCATGGTGGATGCTTGCGGAGGATTGATCAATGACCCAGTAGAAGTACAGGCACTGTGGAAAGAGTACTTCAAGGAACTACTGAATGTTGATGGAGTGGCACTACCAGAAAGTAGTAGAATACTACAGAGTGAGAACGAGGAAGAGGAGGAGTGTGCTTTGAGAGAGGGAGAAGTGGAGAAAGCGCTAAACGAGATGAAGAATGGTCGATCACCCGGAATAGATGAGATAACAGTGGAGATGGTAAGAGCTGCTGGGGAAATTGGAAAAAGATGGTTGTTTCGAGTAATGAGTGCGGCATGGAAACAGAGGACCATACCGGACGATTGGAGAAAGGGAGTGATTGTACCGATCTACAAAAAGGGTGACAGGAAGAAGTGCAGCAACTACAGGGGAATTACTTTGATGTGTCAGTGTGCCAAAGTATTCGAAAAAGTGGTGGAATTTAGACTGAAAGAAGTAGTAGAGGAAAAGCTCAGGGAGGAACAATATGGGTTCAGGGCAGGTAGATCAACCATTGATCCAATATTCACTATCCGACAAGTCATGGAGAGAAAGTGGGAGAGTGGAGAAAAACTGTACATGGTTTTTCTAGACTTGGAAAAGGCCTACGATCGCCTACCAAGGAAGAAAGTATGGGAATGTCTGAAGCGGAAGGGGGTGGGATTGGGTCTGATTGAGAGAATCAAGAGCACATATGAGAAGAACGAGAGCTGTGTACAAACAGTGGAGGGGAAGTCAGGATGGTTTGAGGTGAAGGAAGGACTTCGACAGGGCAGCGTTCTTTCCCCGACACTATTTGTCATTGTCATGGATGAGCTGCTGAGAAAAGTAGAACCAAGCGAAGACCAGGAGACGAATACACTGGTATATGCAGATGATATCGTAGTGTGGGGAGGAACCAGCGAATGTGTTCAAGAAAAGATTGATAGATGGAGCCAGATGACTGAAGAATACGGTATGCGAATAAGTCAGGAAAAGAGTGAGACACTAGTAGTGGAGAGGAAGGCAACAAGAAATGTGAAGATCAGGCTACGGGGCTTGGAACTGGCGGAGAGAGGAGAGTTTAAGTATCTGGGGAGCTGGCTAACTAAGGATGGAAAAATAGGAAGAGAGATAACATCAAGAGTACAACAGGCTAACACATTTTTCCAGTTAGTCAGGAAACTTCTTTGGAATGAGCAGTTCCCCCAGAAATGCAAGATACTCCTTTTCAAAAGCTATTTCCTGCCAATACTCACCTATGGTTCCGTAACGTGGGCGATTGGAGGAAAGGAGGAGAGCCAGTTGCAGGCAGCAGAAATGAAATTTTTACGAAGCATACAAGGAGTAACTAAGATGGACAAGATCAGGAGTGAAAAGATTAGAGGAGACTTGAAGGTAGAGAGGTTGGCATTTAAAATGGGGAGAGAGCGGCTACGGTGGTTTGGCCACATGAAGAGAATGCAGAGGGAGAGAATACCGCGTCGGGAGTTCGAAGCTGCGAGAAGTGATAAAAGGAGAGTTGGAAGACCGAGGGAAAAGTGGAGAGAGCTGGTAGCAGAAGATGTACAAGAGAGACTGGAGAAGTGGGAAGAAGTGGAAGAAGGAAGGTGGTGGGAAGACAGGAAGAAGTGGAAAAAACTGGTAGAGAAGAAGAACGAAGAGGAAGAGCCAAGCCTGGCCAGCTAGCTTAGGAGTCCGGGCCCTAGTAATGGTGGCTTCGCCACCCCCCGACCCAACTCTTGGAACCGGGAGGAAGATTATTATTATTATTATAGGTAGAAATACTTATTTCGGATTGGACAGAGAAATGATAAAATGTGTAGACTGCACAAAAAGGACAAACACAATAGAGTGGGAATTCACGAGAAAACCAATTTGTGAGGCTCACTATGCTAATGTTGTCTATATTTGACAGCCAAGAAACCCTACTGTACACACCAAATGATGTGCTTGTGTACTCTGCCACTTACATACCACGTAATGTGTGTTTTTATATTTGAAATGGATCCTAGGTAAATAATGATTGCGTTCGTCAGGTCTTCATGGCCATGTCAGTTGCTCAAATATCTTGTCCTTTTCCAACTTTGTACTTTGGTTGTTTCTTTATTTATGTAGTTTCGTCAATGTTGAAAGAAAGCTCATTCAAATATCACAATTAATAATCTCTCTTATTTTTTAATTTTTAATACAACAGATTTTTCTTTTCGTATTTAGCTGTGAGGTTACTCTATGAAGCTTTGCTATGAACAATTACTAACAGGAAGCCCTCATTGTGTAATTTGTCAAACACAACATCACAACTACTTTCTTTTCTTTTATCTTGAAGACATCTTTATATAACAAAGTCAAAGATCTGTTCTTCTAGAGTAATTACTAATTAAAGAGGCGGCACCAAGAATTGCAATTGCAATTGCAAATGGTTTCAATAGTTTGGGATATTGTAAATACAGTTGCTCTTGATTAATAAATGAATGAGCATTTCGAAATGCATTACATGCAATCTTTACTTACTTTCGAAATAAAATTCTTGCATATTGATTTTCCCATGTCCTCCACTTATCATCAACAAAATTAAAAGTATACATTAATATGCGCAATATACCTAACCTCGTCGTTGACGTGCCGTTAAACGATAATAATCTGATCTTGATTTTGACATACCTAATCAACTACATTCTGCATTATGGTGATTGTGCATTTTGCATTTCTGTTGTATTCTTTAGTTTGTGTTCATTTTCCGTTATTCAAGTTCTAATTTTTTTAAACTCAGTCCTGCACTTCATAAAGTTAAATTTGAAATTGAAAAACTTCTGAAACTACACATTTATTTTGCACATTTTGTACGCTCAACTTTGACACTTCTTGAGAATTCACAATTTTTTAGTCCTAGGTATTATAATTTTTATGTCAGACAAATAATGGGTTTTTCTTTTTAAAAATAATTTTATCTCTTCCATGAAATTGTGAATTTCAAGCAACATCATCTTTACAAAGAGGATGATAACCGTTGTTGAATCCAAATTTTTCATACATCTGTGACAGTTTATGTAGTGGCTACAAATCTGGGCGGCTCGGATCTTTGGATTATATGTTGTAATAAATGTGATGAGATGATGAATGGCACATACAGCGTAATAGGTCATCAGAATTGTTACAGTCGTAAATTAATAGCACTCACCCATTGTGTAGCGAGTGAGTCAATATCACATGAAATGATAGTCTACCACAAGAAAGAGTATCCCATGGTAGTTTTAATATGGTTTTAGTTAGTACACTCCAACCAATAAAAAACGATATCTTCAACAAAACGGATTGGCTACTGGTCGGGTTCCTTGACAATCAATCCTTGTTATTATGACTGAAATCAAAGTTAACCAACTAAAGACTTCATGGGATGAAGCAATCAAACCTTTATGAGCCAATCCTTTTCTTCCGAATACCGTTTATTATTTGTTTGAGTGTACCTAAAGAAATACATAGACTTAACTTATAAAGTTTGTATTCAATAATAGAAGTTGTATCTACCCAAGAAAAGTGGGTACCTAGTACAAATGTTTGTGTTTGTTTGAGCTTGAATTGCTGGTCACATTTGTGTATGTAGTACATAAATATGAAGTAGTACGTAGCCTGTTTCAAAACCATAACTCAAGGACGGTTGACCATAACTATTGTATTTTGACATGACTTTGTCTAAAATGAGTTAACATAACATGTAAATTTTTTTCCAGATTTTCATTCCATGTGGATGGTAGGTGAGCTAATGAGGGAGGCGTGCGCTTTCTTCATGCGTCGATCATTTGGTGTTGACAAACTCTACTCGGCTACATTCAAAGAGTATGTCAGTAAACTCGTCACCGATGGTGATTCTGCTCTTGAATTCTATATCGAGGGAACACGGAGTCGTTCGGCAAAATCGCTCATGCCCAAGTATGGTAAGTGACCTAGTATGTAGCAGCCTGTTTCCTGGTTTGATGTACTCCTAGATAGATAAGAATTTTTTTTATCTCGAGAAGTGCTAACGGCATAATCTATAACTACCTAGGTATGGAATTAATTAGATCAGGTTTGTTTTTAAACCGATTGATAATGAAGATTAGTTTTAGGAGGTATTTCAGTGAAGATGTTGTGCAGGAGTCAAAAGTCACAATGAGTCAAAATGATTGATTTAACTTTTATCATTGCATGTGCTATCATGTACCTACCATCTCTATTGGAACTAAGCGTTGATATTCATTTGAATTACTGCACTAACCAATAAGAATACTGATTTAAAATATGTGGAGGTGATGTTGCAATTCCAGCTACAGCTAATAAATGTTTCAGGGTTCCTGTCAATGGCTCTAACCCCCTTCTTCTGTGGGTCTGTGCCTGACGTTACGATCGTGCCGTGGACCATCAGCTACGATCGCACGCCAGAAGAGCATTTGTTTGCCTACGAGCTCCTCGGCGTGCCCAAGCCGAAAGAATCAACATCCGTAAGACGTCACATCTCTTTTATTATGTTTATTTTAGATCTTTGTTATGTCACTTTCAATTAGTGATTGTTGTAAGAATAATTGGTTGTTTTATGTGTACCTAGTAGGAATGCCAGTGGGTAGGAATGTTATTAATTTGGGTATTACTTGTGTAATTGTTAGTTAATTAATTACTAATTACGCTTTTTTGGCAAAATATGCTTTGATAGTCATGCCTGCAGCCACATGTCTCTCAAGGGGCAAGCTGTACACTTGCCCTTGAAAGGATTTAGCAAAGCAGGAATGCAGTAGAGAAGGTTTTCCGCAGAATAATTAAAAACCATTTCTTATGATGCAGATTATACTAGTGATCATATTTTGTTATAAGAGAATTTTAAGAAACTTTATGATTATTTTGATCATAACAACATACTTATTTATTTAAACCTTCCAAGGTTAAATAAAATTACAAGTTATTACAACATTTTAACAATTATTTTATTCTTCATACTTTCAGAAAGCCCATTCTTTTTCAATTGCATGCATGGTTGGTGTTTATTTTTGAAGTTTATACCTTCAACAAAAACTGTCTTTAGTGTTTGAACTTGGCACAAGGTCAAGGCTTATACGCGCCAAGGTGATTGTGTAACCAATGTAACAAGGTATAGTGTAGGCATATTATCTTATTCAATTAATAAGTTTACTTAGCATGAGTATTGCATAATGGATGATGAAGCAACCAAAGAGGTGATCTGTGACGACCATGACAGCACAAAATTAGAGTCACTTATCTATAGAGATAGACACAATATCTATTACATTATCTATCACTAGTTGCCACATGGTCTTTGCAGATCCTATAATCAAGGTGTAAAAAAGATTGAGGCATTGATTCATTATGCATGTTAACTAGGTAATGATTGAATACATACATACAAAAGATGTTGTCAGAAAGGCCTTTTGACCTCCAAGTTATTTTGTATTTTAATTTGACTCAGTAAAAAGCATTATGTTTCAAACTTAGCTTACCTAATATTTATTCAGTTACTCACTCAAGTATATTCTTTACAAAATGGTTCAAAATGGAAGTTGAATGCATTTTTGATATTTTTTTGTATGGAATTGTTGTTGTTTTCTCATGCTAAAATTGCGAAACTAAAAGCGGCTTTCACAAGCGCGTTTGGGTTTCATTTTTTTTTCTAAATAAATATCCCCGCTATGCCAAAACCATTCAAATTACCTTGACGCGGAAGCGGCGCTGATTTTATGCACCTTATGTGAAAGCGGCTGAAGGGTTTGCGTTTCATGGATGGGAACCTTACTTTAGAGCAACTTATAACATGACAGAATAAATTGAATTTGGCGAACTGTACTGAGCTACTTTACGAAATAAGAATCTATTTCAACAGTTAAACTTTGCAAAAAAGCAAGGCATGCTCTCTCCAATTGCAAATAATTGGATTCATTCAGATTCTAAATTCTTATACTGACCCTCAGTGCTCAATGAATTGCGCAATAAATTTAATAACAAGTCTGTGGTTTTTTAAGTATAGTAATATCTGTATGCTAAAAAATGTTTTTGTCTTCAGGGTTTAATAAAAGCAGTAAAAATGCTAGACGAACGGTACGGCAACATATACGTGGACGTAGGTGAACCCATCTCGGCCAAGGAGTACTTCGGTCCACGCCTCGATCGGTCGGTGCATGCGCTGGAGCCCAGCAGCCTGCAATCCCCATCTCCTGCCGAGTCCGCACTCTGCGTCGATCTGGCGCATCACATCGTGCGGGTGCAACAGAAGCACGCTGTCGTGACGACCTTCAACCTCATCGCCGTGCTCCTTGACAACAACATCCTGCTGGGCAACGAGCCGATGAAGGTCGCGGAGATGGCCAAGGAGATATCGTGGTTCAGATCGGTTATGGAGACTCTAGGGGCTCTCGTTAATCTACCAGGTATGTATATATCACTAAGTAATATGTATAGTACGGTACAGGCAGAGATTGTCCGCTCTAGCATGGGTCAGGCAATCCCTGACCATTCTAAAGGGGGGGGGGGGAGGAGGGAGGGTAAATAATGACTGTTTCACTTTTGTTCATCATCATCTGTTACAAAAGACTTATAATGTAATAAGCTTTATCATGTCAATGTTTTAATACATTTTTATAATAGAATGTAAACGTCTGTTATCACATTTTTAATTTATCGAGAAATTCCAAAAAATGTGGTAAGTGCTGTCAATGACAGCAGTGCCTTACCAGTATTTGTGTATTCCATCCTTGTCTAGGGGAGTGCTAACCGTCTCTCCTTTCATACAACACAAGAGTTGTCTGTGACCTGGGAGTATATATACATGGCGAGTGCAAAATACAACAAGCGAGTGTTAACGCACTTGAATAGTTTTAGTAAATTTCGTGATGGATGACCAAGAATTTTTATAATTTATTTCAACTCCTGATATGTTTACCCTACTGAAAACAAGAAATTTAACAATTTTATTGATTTTTAATTTTTCACATATTGGACTTGTCTGATGTTACACTGTGTTTTAGAAACCATTGCTGGCGTGGAAGTAGCAGTAAGAGAAGCTCTGCTGGTTCACAAGGGATTGGTCACACTAACGCCCTCTACAGAATTACAGCTAGCAAGAGTGCATAAAACTAGCAACGTCATTGACCCAAGGAAGCTCAGAGGTGAGATAATTACAAACAATTGATCACAAAATTGAGGGGCTGGCTGGCAGCGTAAACACAAAATAAGTTTCAAGTTTATTTATTTTCAAATGTTTAAGTTTGTTTGTATTTGTATATATTTGCATACCCATACAAGCCAAGGCTTATGTCAGGGTATGCCATGAGAATATACAATCCAAAAAATACGTAATAGTAGTACCCATTTGATAATTGTACACTTTTTATATTTAAAAGTTACTAAGAACTAAAGCTACAAAACTAAAAACTACCTAACTAATATGTAGCAAAGATCCAGATAGGTAATAAATAATAATAAGTAATACAGTAAACCCTCGTTTCGAATTCAATGGGACCCAAAAAATCCCAGTTCAAATTAAAAAAGTTCGAAATATGCTAAAAAAAATTTTTTTTATTATTTTTTTTTTAAATAGGATATATTTTCTTGATCCGAATATAACGCGAAATTGTTTCATTATTTTTTGCCTTCAAAAGCTAACTCCTACACCCGGCCAAAAGCTTTCAAAAACTTTAATGAAGTTTGAATATTCCCGCCTAAAGTGTTCCAGGGCTGGCAGACCTGTATACTAAAGAGACTTGACTTACATTTCTTCTACCCCACTACTACAGAAAGCAGTTTGACTACTCTCTTTGTGACGTGACGCCATTGGAAACATTGGAAATGAATAGTTTGTGTTTGTTTTTTCGAAGTTTGTTCGCAATTATTGTATCAATCCTTTTGCAAAGTTCGAATTAAAACAATTGTATGCAAGTAATAACATGGGCTGGGACCAAAATTCAGTTCGAATTTCGAAATAACCTAAAATTCGATTGATCAAAATGATTTAACATTGTAAAGTCTATACTGAACACTGGGCCCATCCACCTAGTTCGAATTTACCCCTAAATTCGAATTATTGAAGTTCGAAATAATGAGGGTTTACTGTAACTACGTACATACTTTTTGCGTTGAGCAAATTCAAAATTGGACTGTTTATGCTGCCGGCTCCTCTGTAAGAAACAGTACAATACAATATGTACTACCCATGTAGGTGCCTATTTTTCATCAAACAGCACACATAATTAAATAAGTAAATATTTACTAATCTGATCAAGCAGCGTGTCTGAATGAATGCACAGATGAAATTTATCAACACCTTAAGAAAATATTAACAAAGTGATTATGATCAATTATATTAATCTAGGTATTACTAATTGTCACATTCCAATGGTTGTAGACTTGATACTTAGATAGAATGTATTATAAATTGCTTTGATTGGGTTTGATATTTCACTTTGTTTATTACTGCTCTCTCAAGTGCTAACAATATGTTTGGAACTTGCTATAAATAAGTGAACTCTAAGAAATTTTCCATTATGTTGAAACTATGTGCGTTACACAGCAATTGCCAATTAGTAATTACATACAAGACTTATGCGCGCTTAGTGAATCGGACTGTTCATGCAGCCCCTCGATAAAAAATAATTTTTACTGCTTTTTTTTCTCATTTTTATGAGATGATGTTGCTATTTGTACTTCAATGGAGAGTACCTACTTGGTTCTATGATTCTCTTGAAACTTATGAATATAATAATTGATAAGAAAGGTTAATTTTGAATGTGTTTCTACCTACCTACTCTGTGAGCTTGAGATATTTATCATTAATTAATTATATATTACATAACTAGCAACTCCATTCAAGCTGTGTTGAAAATAATAAATATGTGATATTGCCAGCCATTCATCATAGTCAAGTATGTAGTCACTCACAAATTATAGCATGTAGTCGGCAGGTAGGCCAATAAAAATTGTTCCTTTATCAATCAATCCACAATTACATTGTCAATGTGTTATCTTCCTATGGCAATGTTGTATCTTCTGTAAATTTTATTGTCTGCAGATAACTCCCGAGTTTTAGCAATCTCTAATGTAATCTACACCATTTAACATCTTCTCTGGCCAACCTCAAAATATATTATTTAATTAATTAGGTATGATTATCCAGGGGTACAGTCTTAGTAAAATAATTGCCAGGGGGCCGAAGAAAAGCAAAATCCATAGCGACCCGCGGGGGTGTTTGTGGCGCAATATTGCCCAATTTTGGCCCTGCGGGAATTTTGTGAGAAATTGACCATTTTAATAATGATTTTACGCACTTGGGACCAAGTTTTAAAATACCTAGATCTTAAAATTATCTACTGTAACAAAAGTTCAGATGCAATTTATTTGCATTTTTTAAGAATAAAATCGTAAACCATGGATTATTTTAATGTATTTTGATAAAGATGGCCCTGCCTGTTTCCCAAAAAGTATCCAGGGCACCGCCCTGCTTTCAAAAACAGGTCCAGGGCGCCGCCCTGGCCCCACTGCATCCCTGTGATTATCTATTATTTTATTTGTCAATGTAATCACTCGGTACAAACTCAATGATACTCAATGATTGACATAAAGAGTATAACTTTCTATGAGTAGCCCTCTACTCATAGAAAGTAGCCATTTTGCTAAATTCCCCCTGTAAAGCAAATGATTAATTCTTCTCTTACAAACAAAGTCACCTATTAAAATCAGCTGTAGTGTATTACAAGGTACTTTGTTACTAGTATAACGCAGCGTACTACGCCTGAACTGAATGTTGTTGGGTTACAGGTCACAGCTTGTCCCAGGCGACGATGGAAGTGGCGACACCTCTCATGGTGTTGCAGCACTATGTCAACCCGTGCATGCACTACCTCATCGGGCCGGCCATCATCACCGTCATCATGCAGCATCTAGACAGCTCCAGGGAGATTGAGAAGGGTGAGTGATCAACAAACATCCACTCGTACTTCCTACTCTATACTGTCTGCTTCGTGCTCGGTTTGATGATGGAATATAATTGACACAGAGTGTCTTACCATTCTATAGTTCTTAAGCTAATTATAGACTTCACTCTACTTTATTACCGACTTATATAATAACCAGCAATTTATCAGTATCTCATCTGTACAACCACAAAGCCACCATACAGCACCCAACCGACATGAAACCAGTTTCGAGTAAATCTTAGAGCATTCTTAAGGCCCTATCACACTGTGTTGCAAAACGTGTATGGAAACCATGGTTGGTCGCGCATGTGCAGAGATTGAATTTTGTTAGCTCGCGGGTTGGTTTGAAAAATAGAGAATTCACTATTTTGCCGGTTCTAACAAGTTGTTGTGGTACCACGTGATGTGAACTGACCAATGGTGAGTAACCGGAACCGGTGCTTTCTGCGCAACTCAAGTGTCGATTGTGAACCAACCAACATCAACCTTAACCGTTGCGTGTGATAAGCTTTTGCTTCTTTATGCTACAAAAGTTTCCATACGAGAGTTTCAACCACGGGTTGCAACTCAATGTGATACCCACTTTAACAAGCACAATACACAGTTAGAAAATTATTTGTGTTCTAATGATAGCTCTCCATAACTCAATAATTTAAAAAAAATTCCACTTGGGTGCTTCTTGGTTGGTATGGCAGTATAGTCCTCAGTCTTAATCATTAATCTATAAGTTATATCTAGCAGCAGATTTATTTTGTGTTTTGGAAAGCTCCCGTATTCTGTCCTTGTTTACTATGTATTACGAAATAGCAATTTACCTCCGTCATCAAATTAACATATTTGAATGTTTATAACATTTAACTAACCATATCCACTTTATGAGTCAATGTGGTCAATTATGATTTATCACTCAATTTGATGTACATCACAATTCCAAGAAATCAAATCTTTGGCATGGACAAGCAAAATTGTTTTTCAGCAGTGCCAATAATTATTTTCAAATTGAGTTAAGTTAAGCTGGTTTTATTTCTTCCCAAAATTACTGGAAGTAAGCTCGGCAAAAGTCTAGCAACTGAAATAAATTGGTCATCAAAGCTTGGTACTTTAACGGAGTACAATAGCCAGCAAGAATTGTTGACCTAATTGGTCTAATTGACCAATTGAAGTCATAGTTTGGGAATCCGTAACACAAGCTAATATGATTGACACCTACTAATTTCATTTTCGAGATTGTATTGCTGAATGGATCTAACTAAAGGGATGTCACTAACTAATCCATGCTTCTTCTTTGGGTCTAACTCTAAACTGTATTAACTTTCTTCTTTTTATTGATAAGTTATAATATGTTATGCAATTAAGATTTACTCACATTATTAAATAACTTGTTACCTACCTACTACTAACAAGTAACAATTACATGTTAAATAGACATTAACTTGAATTACATATAAATATGTAAGAAAGAATAACCTTAGTACTTACTCCCTTCTTGAAGTAGATTTTTTTGTATTATATTTATTAACTTTCATAAAGACGGTAGTAATTTATTCAAATCATTCAGGTACAAATTTTATCTTAATATCTGATCTATAAAATTTTGTTGAACAAATTTATAAACAATGTTTTAAGCCCCATTTACACGGTGCAACTTCTTGAACAACTTCTGTGTCACAGAAGTTCTGCACATGTGCAGATTCCCTTTATCATCTCAAAAGTGATACTGCGCACGAGCAGAACCTCTGTGGCACAGAAGTTGTTCAAGAAATTGCACCGTGTAAATGGGGCTTTAGAACAATTTGGTTTTGTTTTGTTTGTCTACTTCTTAATTAATAATTTTGATCCAATTATTTTCAGAAATCAGAGCTACTTGCTTAACATGATCCTCTCTTTTTCTTTTATCAAAGGAAGAAGTAATGTTATGTTTCCTGGATCAAATTTCCCCAATCCGCTTTTTAGAATGATTACATGGTGTTTGCACATTGTCACTTGAATTAGCCAGCAACAAGGCCCACTTAAATCGTTATTTACCTACGTTAACTTCCAATATCTCTCCTGTTGGCTTTATGAGGTTGTCTTTTTCTTCAGATGATCTGTTCAACAAATACCACTTTGTGCGGTCAATTTTGTCCCACGAATTTGTCTTGTACAGTGCACGAGAAAACCAGGTATATATTCCAGAATAAAATATTTAAATCTTAAACTATTGTCTGCATGAGCACGTATAAAGTTTATTAAATCATATTTGATTAAATTCATTGGTTAATGTTTTGGGTGACTTCTGACACTTTTAATACATATGTTATCGAATAAGTATATTTGAAGGAATTAATGCACACACTAAACTGCAACATGATCACATGGTTGGGGGTTATTAACTTCATACAATAAACAATAACTTTCGTTGTTAAAAATTCATCCATAATAATTCAGGTACCATGTGATTTTAATAAAATTATAACATGGAATGCAATATGTTTTAGTGTTTGTACTTATCAATTTAGATTAGGTATATGCAAAATAGAGGAAAACTTGTGGTATTTCTTCTTGTTTGTAGGTATTATCTTTGGTATTGCGTATTGTCAATCGACACGTTTGATTTGAAATTTATTTCATACATTTGATGATCTATATTATTGAATTCTGAGTTCTGACTCTTTAAAGTTTGCTTACTGTCCAGGAAGCCATTTGTACAGTAGCACACAACTATATCCGTGCATTTTCTGATCTCTACTTCTACGTACATAATGAATAAGGGATATTTGTGCTTGAAAGCGTTGCTGAACTCCTTGTGTGTTGGCCAGGAGTTTGAAGAGTCGCTGTCCCAGTTGGACTTGTTGAATATTGTGGAGGTTGTTGGCGGTGGTCGACTGGCGCTCGGCAACCACCGCAAGCTGCAGCTCTTGCTCTGCAACATGCTGCTTCCGTTCCTTGACGGCTATCTGGCAGTCAGCCAAGTCATGCAGGAGGTAGGTTGCCGTCCATGTCACATGTCCATGTCATGTCCATGTCACATGTCCATGTTACTTGCTACGCTTGTGCAGAAAGAAATTTGGGCTTCCAAGATTTCCGCTTTGAAAGACAACAATTAAGATCTATGAAATTCAATTCAGTAACCATCAGGGGCCGTATTCTAGAACATTTAAATTCCCAATTCTGATGGAATCTGATTCGGTGCAATGTTAATCCTTATGGCCATGAACGGATTCCATCAGGAATGTAATTTGGATCCCATTCTAGAATACACCTCCAGTGCTAGATAAAAAAACCCTTCTAGACCATTATTCTATAAACTACTATTTGAAATCCACTTCAGGCCAAAATCAATTTACTGCCACAAGGACAAGATAACGGTGAATTTATTTTGTGGCTAAAATTGGATCAAAATTAATTACGTATTGAATAAAGCCCCTGGGGGCCAACTCTTGAGATTCACGATTTGAAACCGTGTAAGTTTCCACTGTTAAAAACGTAAAAAAGTTGAAGTCTAAGCAGTATTCAGTATTCAGTATTCATATTCAGTATTCAATTCATATTTGAATATTCATATTCAATAGTTGACAACTATTCAATAGTTGTCAACTGTTTCCAGTTTTATACAATGCAAACATAACACGGTTTCAAAACAAGAATCTCGTGAATTGGCCTCCTGGGCACATGCATAACTTTTATTGGCAGTTTATAACTTTGTTGACGAAGCATTTTGGTATTCGTATGACACTACTAGGAAAACGCTCTGTGTAACGCATTGGGGAGCGAGCCTTCATACTGCATGCGATTTGATAAGTATGCATTTGTAAGACTCTGCTCTACATGCCCTGGAACAGAAGCATCAAGAAGTCACTGTTAAAATAATTAACATTCCTGGCATAAATTTGCAAATATTTCATGATTATAGAACAAAATCTCCTTAAAATGACAATAACTTTTTAAGATAATGACAGATTAGTCTGAAAATTGGTAAAAATACCTCAATTGTTGGTCCCAATGAACATGCAAAGTTTTATGTTGATCGTTCAAACAATTCTAGTTTAAATTTAAAAAATCACATGAAAGATGGGTTTATTTAACCAATGGGAGGATTTGGCTGAAACTTTGTAAGATTGGGGACAATGTTGGTTGCAATGACTTTGCAAAATTTCAAATTGATCAGACCAACCAATCGAAAGATTTTTTTTTTAAATTTGAACTTATCAATGGATTTCAGAAAAATTAGGGTAGGTACATGTGTTTGTACATGTGTGCAAAATTTCAACAGAAATTTTGAAGAAAACTTTGACCTGTATGGCCTCAGTAACAGAAAAAAAACAGAGGTCCGTGCCAAAAGAGCCAAAAGGAGTCGCTCGCTCAATCAAGTCTGTGGTATGACCAAGGCTTTAGAGTTCTTAAAACTTGTTTCATTACAATAACTCTGTAGGTATGTAGGTCTTTTAAATAAATTAATAGAAGAGTCAGTTACCACTACCAGCGTATCATGGTTATTAAGCCACAAAAGCTTTTCAACATCCCCATAAAAGGTCATAAGTAATTGGTTTAACTTCAATACTTCAAAATCTTCACCAGTCATCAATAACCCACTGATTTATTGATGTAATGTTTTAAGTGGGCTGCATGAGCATTCATTGCACCACAGACTTTCAACATATTAAGATTGCAGTGTTGGGCAGTAAAGTAAAGAAAGTAACTCGTTACTGTAACGAAATTACTTTTTTAGTTACGTCGCCGGTAACGACGTTACTTTTGAAATAAAGTAATTTGTAAAGTAATTTTACTACTTTTTGGAAGTAATTTCGTTTGAAGTAACGCGCTACTTTTGACGTTACTTTTGACGTTAAATAAGTAGGTCACAACGCGATTATTATTTCAGAGCAAACATTTGGCAACATAAAATAAAAAGGCACTGCAGTGACTTATTATTTCTATATATAAAACGAATTGAATTCTTTGTTCGAGTACATAATCTAATCCTTGTAACATTCCTTCAAAAATATCTTTCATTCCTTCCCTTCCGTCCATTCAATGAAATAACTATTAATTGTTCAAAGTAACGCGAAAGTAATATCACTACTTTTTTCACCAAAAAGTAAAGAAGTGTCACTACTTTTGGGAAACAGTAGTAAGTAAAGTAGTTTTACTACTTTTGAAGTTGAGTAGTAAGTAAAGTAGTGACACTACTTTTGAAAAGTAATTAGCCCAACACTGTAAGATTGTACTGGGTGCCTTGTTCGACATCTTGGTTTTCTACTACATGTACTGGTGTGTTTCAGGTTGCGTCTGAGCCGTGCTCCGAGCGACAGTTGTTGCCGCTTATCCAGAAGACCGCCGAGGAGCAGCTGGTGTCGAACCGGCTCAAACATCCGGCAAGTCTCTCGCTCGACATGTACACGGCAGCTCTTCAGTCGTTTGCTGCGCAGAAAGCCGTTACCAAGAGCAACATGTGAGTCGACCATTTGTACAAATTGTGGTATCAAGGCCTTAACTCTCTACTTAGTTTAGTTACCCACTAGCTAATGTATGGTATGTTTCTACATATTTTAGAAACTTTCAAACGTGTATTATTCATGACTTTTCTCTTTAGGTTGCTCTTAACCAAAGTAATGTGTTTTTTCTTTACAGCAATGGTCAAGTACATTACCAGATGAGTGGAGACTACTTGCAAAATATATCACTGCAGTTAGGTGAGTGTGCAATCCAAATTTAAAATAGTATAAGAAATAATATTCTATTCTGGGCTTGTGATGATAAGGTAACCAATTTAGTTACCATTTTTTCATTAACGAGGGATGAATTTCTAATGAGACACAAAACGATGCTAACTAACTGGGCACCGAAACATGACTGCTTTAATGGAACAAAATGTAACATAGCTCCCGGTGCTGTAATTTGCTCGAGTCCCCCCCCCCCCCCCCCCCCCCCCCCGTCACTCTCTCTTTCTCTCTCTCTCTCACACAGGTCATTTCTCCTTTACAAATAGTGCAAATAGGAAGATCTAACTTGGTAACAATATGCCTGAACTAGTGCATATCATGAAGTTGACATTTTGTAAAACAAAATTCATTTGTTATACAATGAGTTTAGTTCTCACAGTAGTTCTCGATCTCTTTGGGAATCTCACATTTGAAATCATGTTTAATTTTATATTTTAATCATGTTATTCCGTGGCAATTTCTGTGGTACTGTCAAGGCACAATGATTGTCAGATCCGTAATGAGGGAGCGATGCGGCTGCACAGGGCGCCGCCAAGAAGGGGGCGCCAGAGAGAAAAATTTTTGTGTCTTTTTTTAAGGATAGTCGATGGGCCGTTTTAGAATTAGTTTTCATTAAATGAACAATATTTTTCTTAAAAATGATCAGTAATTTGTCTATTTCAATTATATTTTGTAGTAGCTGTGAGTAAATTATTTGTATATTTTATTATAAATTGTCGCAGCACATTGCCTGCTTTATATGGTGATTCGTGAATCGCCTACCTACTAAAGAAGGCAGTGTTCACAATAAAAGTAGGTAAACTATGTTGCGTTCCCAAAACATTTTAATGTATTAAATTAAAAGTTAAAACCACAAAAAGGACCCTGCAGGGCATACTGGAGTTGCCTGTTAAATGTTTTCTGGTAACTTTTGGAGGGGGGCAAAATGTAGACTTGCACCGGGCGCCTAAATCCCTAGCCGCCAAGAGTGATGTGAACCAAACTTTATTCTCAATTCTCTATCCAGGTGAGCTTGTAACTGTGCCGCAAGAGAAACGGAAGATCGATCCATTCGAGGTGAAGAACTGGCTCGTCCACGAAGAACGTGCCAAGTTATAAAAGTTGCAACAGAATATCGCTTGATGTGGGCAGTAACTCAAAATCGTAACAGCTTGCTAAAGAATTGTTTCAATGACTGCTATCGTATAGGCAGTAGTGATCTTGTTGTCAACCCATGAGATAATGATATTCGTAGTAGAACGTGTTCAATTATGAACATTAGATAGTTTTTTTCAGTCTGCATTTGTCTCGAAGTGCTGCAAATAGTTGTGTTGACAAGTTTGTTGCTTAGTCGCTGCACTCTGTTGACCAGACTAGAATTGGCTCGACATTTACAAAACTGCATTGAACCTGTAAAAAGTGCTCTAATCATTTTGCTAGTACCTACTAGCATTGGAGTTAAACGCAAGGTGAAATTTTATTACACATCTGTGTTACCAGTATCATAATTCTGGAATTTTATAGAATTTAAACTTTGGTAACTTTTAAATAGTTTTTACTCTGTTGCTATTATTTATTTTATAAAAAAATCTCTTTGGATTGAAGCCCTGTTTATTGGGTTTGTGATTCTGTGTGTTGTGACTTAGAATTCTAAGTATGAAACATTCTCAGCTGTTACCAGGCCTACTAAAGCATCGGCTTTAACCACCCAGGATTTTATATTACTCTACCATATTCACTAACATTGCAATGTGGGCTCTGCATACCTCATTGCTCCAAGTACTGTTAGTCTTATACATCCTGGTAGAGATGAAAGGAAGCATTGTTGTAGAAATTATGCTGGCGTAGATGCTATGCAATTGATCTATTAGTTGGTGTTAGCACTTCAAATGAAAGAATTTATGATAGTGAACTAAATTACTAAATTTCTAGCCTGCAACTTGCCAAATTATTATTGTGATATTATCATATTATATTTAACTGAATGATATGATAATAAGTGTAGGCGATGGCATTGTTTTGATGCAGGTTGTCCAGAGATCCTTTTTTAGCAGGATATTGCTTCAGTCTTAATATTTTAGAACCTTTCAATTGAGTACTTAGTGTACTTGTAATTAACACCATGTCATAATTGATATTTTTAACTTTCCAAAACATTGAATTGTCCACACCATTTAAGTAAAAGTTAAAACAGATTAGCTTAACTTGTTTATATTACCTATATCAGCATTTCTGTAGCTTATCATCACCAGATTTATAGTGCCTCATTTCTTTCTGGTGATAACCCAAAACTGAGTTTATTATTATAATTAACTATAGGGCTAGACATTTAAAGAATGCATGACCATGTAAATATGAAGTGGCAAGTTTTCCTATTCTTATAGGTGGGTTCCCTATTTTATTTTACTTAGGGGTCTCAAATTAAATAACTATTAATTAAGAAATTCTGCTGTTACGTAGAAGCTTTACATAAAATAGTAAGTGTCTTTCCAGTCTTTCTCTTACAAATCCATACTATATAAAAGAAATGCTTTAAAATAGAAGGTGATACGTACCATGGCAGCTTCTGATTGTATTTCATAGAATGGTATACAGTGTGTATAGACTACAAGTTCTGAATGTAGTAGTTTTGAATCTACCTGCGTTCCTGGCGGTTACGTCAAATACAAAACTGCATCTTTTTTTTGGTAGAATGTGAGACCATTACGTTTGCATCAAATGCCCCTTCCCTGCTAGACAGACACTATCAATAATGCTCTGCTTATATTCTTCTAAGCTTTGTTAGGCTTGGAAAGCTAAAGATAATATTTCTTTCTAGTGATCGCATGTAAATCGCTTTGTGTGAGGAGATATAAATCGGAAAAAAGGAAGACTAGTACTTGATTTACTGTGCAATACTTCTTATTTAGTGTCTGCTGGTCATTTATATTATACAGTATCGAGGAGGTGGGTAATTTATGTTAAATTGATTATAAGTCCATTTAATACCACTTTACCAATTATTATATTTTATTTAATAAATGGCCACTCCCATGCTCTGAATCTGCTGATTCTGCTGTCATAAACTTCCAGGAAATATGGATGACACTTCTGCTTTCAGTGAAGTGTCACCAGTTTCAGAGTCTGGGTGCTCTTTATCAGTAGTAGTCATACTGCCTTTTATTTAAATGTATAATTGTTGATAGATACAAGAGTCGGTATTTCCTTAGACTTATCTACTAATAGTCATTGGCTATTATTAGCTAGTCTTAGGTAATTCTGTGAACTATAAGTCATGAACATACTGTAGAGTTTAGTTTAATACTTACACTTGATTTTGGCAACTACCAGTACTTTCTACTAAATCTGCAATGTACTAGTAATTTGCTTGTGCCACAAATCATGACTGGACCGCTATCATGTGCACCAATCGAGTGGAAACCAAAGAAAATATTCCATGAGATAAATCAACACATAATACCTTATTTAATGAAATCAGGGATTTTGTGGATTTTCTAGTGTTTGTCTTATTAGAAATTACTATGTAGCAATATTTGTTGATAAATAAAGAACCATTTGAAACTCATGTGTGGAGTATGTTCTTTCTTCATTTCTTTCCACCTACCCTAGTACCAGATGGTAACTACCAGTAGCTAATATCAAAGATGCGTGTGGTGTGGATATTGGATTAAACATTTAGCAAGAGTTTTGACTTCAAATCATAATTAATTAATATTCACTCTCGAGAAATTTGCAACGTTGACTGTACCAAGAAAACTGTTGACATTCATACCTAAAATGACGGAAGAGGAACCATTGAGTTTTGTGAAATTCATGGTCCCTAATTCTACAAACAATGTTCTCTAATGTTCGAGATACAAGTGATAATAGAGTTTCAAATTGCCTCGTAAATTTAATGTCTACATCATTTTGTCAAGGCCATGCCTGAATCTCGTCATCGAACGCAGCCCGCAATGCATGACTGTATTGCGGGTTGCTTCGAAACCCGGCTCCTCCACCGAAATTAGTATCGTTTGTTTAATACAAATTAACCTAAGGTGGCTCCATTGCATGGTCTCAGATCTTCATAACTTTTTCGTCTACTTTTTGATTATCATTTATCAAATTTATCATTTATCATTTAACACTTCTCGCGTGGAGTTCCTGAGTGGATTGAGTTGTCTCCCCCATGTTATCTTGTGGCAGGCTGGCAGCCAAGTTAAATGATGGAATATTCAATTCAAGCGAATATCTATTTCTTGTACGGACAGATTTGAGTAAAAACAATAATCTGGTAGACATAATGGACACTATAGAGGAATTTGTTTGAAACAATACCAACGTGTGCTATAAAAAGCTAGAAATCAAATTCAAAATGATTTTCTATAACATCTCCCATGTTAAAATTATGATCAGTCTCTAATCACATAAAATTGAAAACTCATTATTGGACGGGAGTTACACATTACAGGACATTTACTATTGAGTCTTTTTGAAATGGTGGAAAAGGTTTTACATTAAAAAAACTATTACTATTCTACAATTCTAATACTACCAGGCGCGTAGGAACTTTCTTTTGAGTGGGGGGGGGGGGGGGGGGTCAAAATTATCGGGTATCGATGGATGTAAGGTTTGAATTTTTGATACAAAAGAATCGAATTTGAAACTATTTTATGATCATTCATTGACATTCTTTTATGACATTCTTTTCAAAGAAATTTTAAAGGTGTGATATCATGTAATATTCTGTGTAAACTTAAGCCAAATTGTTTTTATAAAATCCCCAATTGCCCAGCAGGGCATATTTTTAGTTTTTGATAAGATAAAAAGTAGTCGAATTTAACGCTATTTTGGCATCTTTTTTAAAGAAATTTTAAATGTGTTATTCTTGGGGAATCTTTAGACCAAATGCAATATAATCTGTAAATTTTGTTTTGATAAAATCCCCAATGGCCCCGCAGGGACATTTTTAAATTCTAGTAAAGGAGAATCGATTATTAATCGATTTTGGAATACCTTCGAAAAAGGTTGCAATAATAAGCAAGCCAAACACAATAAGTACAATCTGTATTTGTTCTGGTATAAAATAATTGAATGTGTAATTATTAAATTTTATTCATGAGGATGATCATGTTGGACGAATTAGTAAATGAGTTGTCTCATTGGATAATACCTCTGTTCAATTAGTTTTGCAAAACTTGAGAAAATTTTGAGAATTCAACCTCATGAAGCAAATCTGTGCATATTTGCATCTCTTAATCAACATTTGTGTATATCTCGAGGTGATATCTGGGGGTGATCAGGATCTCTAGCAGGAGGGGTCAGGATCTCTAGCAGGGGGGGGGGTCAGGATCTCTAGCAGGGGGGGGGGGTGGTCCGTTCCCCCTTTCCTCCCCTATTCCTGAAGTCTTTTAAAAACGTGGAAATCGTATTTTCTTATTCCATTATTTTATTTTGCATCGTAGTTATAGGTCCTATAATATTTGTAATGATTACCTACGTAGTTCGTTCCTATTATTCCTAGGACTAGGTTCAAACTTCAAAACTCAAATACTATACAACATATTTTCTTCTAATTATTTTCTAATGATTGTTCTAATGCTCGTCTATAATGAATGATGATATTCGAAGGAAGGCAATGCCTATATTGACATCCTAGCCTGATCGCCGTGAGATCCCTTGCACCCTGCACAACATTATACATCCCCCGATGAAGCCAATAACAGCTTAACTCTCCCTTCTCGCTGTAATCGATACCATCACTCTCTTATCTAAACTCTCCGCGCTCTTATCTTGTCTTAGTAGTCTCGGCGACTGTCGAACTGTTGTTTCTCTTCCATCGCACTTGCAGCTTCAGACATCAATCTGTAGCCCGCTGTGACGGCATATCATCAGTCGGTGGCGGATACAGATTTATTAATGGGGGGGCGAAATTCAACGAAATAGTATGAGTAGGGTGACACAAGGAGTTGGGTATACAATGTAAGTAAATTATCTTTTGTCGAAGATTTTTCATTTTTGAAAATTAACTTTGACCATCTCCACTAATTTTATACCTATACAACTATCAAGGTCAAGATATCGTATGGAACGCAGAACGCAGAGATTTTTAATATACCTTGGGATTTTGGGGTGGTACTATACCTACCCCTTGTTGATGTAGATAAGTTATAGTTACTCAAGTACAAGGTAGTATTTTTGGAACGGTTAGGTCTCCTTTGAAATATTTAGTTTGCTATTGTTTAAGTGTTTTTATACTAGCATCCTACACAGTAGTATTTTTTACTGATATTTACTATGTTCTTTACGTTAGGTATAGAAAACCCGATTTTGATCAAGAAAATGGACCTGGGTGGCAAACGAATAGTGCGTAAAGTACCTATACTTTAATGACGAAAAGTTTAGGTACCTACTTCGTGAATTTTAGTTATTTTGGGTTATAATTTCATTTGTTATTAAATTAGATTTGATTTGAATTAGATTTGTTATGATTAGATTCTGCAAATGGCATATCCGTCAAATAAGATAGACCACCAGCGTAGCTATCTCATATTCATCCTTGCCTCATTCAGAGGACCTAGCATACGAAATGACTTAACGAGTCCTATAAGAAGAATGACATTATTAAAATTCATAAAAAAAAATCCAAAGGTTGTGATTTTTATTAGAGATTTGAAATGGAGCTGTTCTATAAAATTATGTTCTCTCAGATAATAATGTACCTAATTCAGTTTCATGGCGCGAAGTCATCAATAAAAGTACACTAGCATTATCTAAGATTAATATTAAAACAATACTTACCTAGTTCACTAGGAAAGTAAGTGGAGGCCCGATTTACTCAGGAAAATCAGTCAAAAATGTAAGTATCTATTTAGTTTTGATGTCTGTTGAAATTACTTTTGCATGCTATTAGATACCTTACTGCAGTTGTGTTTTCTAAACCATCGAGTAACATTTTATATCATTATTAAATCGTGGTGAAGACGAAGAAAGGCACATTTGCTTGCAAATTGAACAATTAATTCAATTAAGTTCAATCAAATTAATTTAAGTATAGGTAATATAGCCACTCACACACACCAAAGCAAAGCAAGCAAATGTATACCAATGTCTGAGTGTGTTTTCTTTTGTAGGTATGTAAGTACCTATACCTACAGTATGAAATAAAATGATAGAGAAATAGGACAATAAGCAACAAGTCTCTAGGTTTAATGATCCATAGAAAACATACCTACTAAAGCATTGATTGATCGATAATTTAATACATGTATAGGACCTGCAGCAAGAAAATAAATTCGCTTCCTAAAAGTTCCTAATTTTTAGGCACTCACACGTGAGTCGCACGTATAGGTATAATATAGAGATTTCAAAAAAGGTCAAAAATAAATTATTGGCTTTATAGCTGGGAGAAAAAGCAAGGAGTCAAGCTGGATGTGACTCAAGCTGAGTATAGAAAACAAACTTGCGTTAAACTTGCGGAGCTTGATGATGCACAAAGTTGAACGGAACGAGATGTAAAGGAACATAACGAAACGATCACCGCACATTAGGACAGGACAAGGTACCTATAATAAAGCTGTGACTACTGAAAAATATCGCCTACCTTAATCCTTGTTAGGAGGACAACTGAATATTAAAATCAATTTATTTCTCATGTAGACTCTCAAATAATTTTAAAAAACACTCGATTTAAAAAAAAATATATTAAAATAAAATCTCAAATCGTCACTCTAGTTGGTATTTTGTCCGCGTTTGGCGCTGCTAGTCCTCCACACTCCAGGCAGTTCGACGTACTTCTGTGTCCTCGTCACTACCGCCACCTTCTCTCGTCGAGGGCGGACCTCGTCGTGACCCTCGCGCCCAACTCTCATTGGTGTTACCATGACAACCATCTCATCCTATTGGCGGAGTCCTACATCAAGGCGGGGCGTTATCTTATTGCTCCGATCCACATGGCAAGGGGGCGAAGAGGGACCCTCCATTGAGTGTCATCCCCTCTCCGATCTACCTCCATCCATTTTGCTATTTCGTGTTTCCCGAACTTTGAAGGCACTTCAGTTTGATCATCGAAAGCTAAATAGTTCGTCCCCCTCTCTTGACCAAACAAGACGGGATTGTCTGTGTGTGTGGACTCGGTCTAGGTAGATACACAACCACCCCCTCGTGACAAGTTTACCCTGGGCCAGTCGTCGAAATGTTTGTTCTTTCAATCACTGCTGTTCAGTGTTTAGTTATCTACGTTGTGCCGTGTCAATAGTCAGCTAGTTCAGTATGTGTGTGTGACCGACGACACCCCACCCCACGTCGTGAGGCTCCTGCTGACCTGTTGCCGGCGTCGCCGTCGTCGACCGACGCGTCTTATTGTACAGGACAACTTGGCTGAGCAGTGTTTAAACAACAAATTCCGTGAGCAAACGTGTAGCTGCGTGTGTGTCTATAGTGTTATGTTTGATGTGTGCTACAATTAAACATTTGATCGACAAATAGTTGTAATCCGTCTGTCCAAGCGCAGCCACGCGGTCGCCGTCAGACACCGGTTCGTTGCCCGCCGTGTGGTGATAATAGATGAGATAATGAGTGATTAGTTATGATTATGTTGTCGATGTCTTGACGCGATGTTGTCGCAGAAGTTATACTCGGACAGCGCGATCAGCAGCGCCGCTGGCATGAGCTCCGTCAACTCCATGAGTCCCATCACGCCCACGTACAGTGTCAACTCCATGAGCTGCGTCTCGATGACCACGATGAACTCCTGTTCACCGCAGACCGCCGCCAGTTTCAGCTCCAACATGCTGGGATCGGCCGGGATGGGAATGGGCATGAACGGGAACTGCATGTCGTCGGGTGGGATGGCGGGTTACGGCGGGATGAGTTCGCCGATAGGGAATATGAACAGTGTGGGATCGTGTATGGGTGGTATGGGTAGCATCAACTCGTACAACACGACGGCGTTGGCGCCCGTCGGATCCATGAACGGAAGTCGAGGGGAGCTCGGCGGCGACGCGGGTTCGCCCAACTCCGCCGCACTCCAGCGGGCTCGTGCTGATAAGACTTACCGACGGAGTTACACTCACGCCAAGCCGCCGTACTCGTACATCTCGCTCATCACCATGGCTATCCAGAACGCCCCCACCAAGATGCTGACTCTCTCCGAGATCTATCAGTTCATCATGGACCTGTTCCCGTTCTACCGACAGAATCAACAGCGCTGGCAGAACTCGATCCGACATTCCCTCTCGTTCAACGACTGCTTCGTGAAAGTTCCTCGCACTCCCGACAAGCCCGGCAAAGGCTCCTTCTGGACGCTGCATCCTGACTCCGGGAACATGTTCGAGAACGGCTGCTATTTGCGACGACAGAAACGCTTCAAAGACGACAAGAAAGAGACCGTGCGACAGTCGCACAAATCATCTCCGTCGCACAGCGGCTCTGTCGACGGCATGGACAAGAAATCTCCGTCTCATCACCCCGACGACGTGCACCACAAGTCGTCCCACCACCATCAGTCCGGCGACAAGAACGTGGGCGTCGAGGACCAACACGGCCTGAGTTCGATGCTGGGACTTCACCCTCCTAAAGTCGAGTCCGAGATGTCGAGCCTTCTCCATCAACCCGGCGGCGATCTCTGCCTCGGCTCCAGTCAACATCTCTCGCAACAGCATCAACAGCATCACTCCAACCACCACCACCAACAGCAACTGCACAACGAGGAGCTGGCGGCGATGATGGGTCGCTCTCACTTGCAGGCGCTGTCCGACCATCAGGCGATGTTGCATCACGGCCATCATCTGAAACAGGAGCCGGCGGCGGGCTACGCGGCGGCGAGTCATCCCTTCAGCATCACGCGGCTCCTGCCGACCGAGAGCAAGACCGACATCAAGATGTACGACATGGCGGCGCAGTACGCCGGCTACTCGAACTCCGTTCATCCAGCTCACGCGTCGCTCGCAAACGACTCGTATTATCAGAGTCCTCTGTATCACACGTCAGCGGGGACGACGTCGTTGTGACATCAGTACCCTCTCGCCTAAATCAACCCTTCGCAGGGGAGGTTCGCTGGCTTGAGTGACTCTTAACAACATTCTTGTGTCTTATTCACCGTCGTGATGAATGTTGATGTTCTTGAGGTGTGACGTGGTGTGGTGGGTCGATCGTTGGTGGTTCGCCACTCGACTTTGAAGAAGCTAGTTTTTGACAAGAGGTAACGGCAAGTCTCACTCCATTCATAAAATCCGTGACTTTTCAAAAACACTCCTTCATCGGTTCATTCTCGATTTCAAAGACTTGTTGAACAAAAAGCCCGTGAAGTATAGAGCCAGACAGACATTTGGAATGACGTCTCGCGGATCTTGTAATCTCAATCATATGCATCTGATTGATTGATTGATATCTAACTGTCGACTATGTTTAGAGGCTGAATGAATGCAATGTTGGAATTGGTCGTGCAATCATTGTGTACGGGTCGGAAAGCGATGATGGTTTAATTTTTGGTAAACAACAAATCACTTGTTGAGAATCTGTAAATATACGAGTCTGTATATTGTTACCTAATTAATATTAATTAACATATCTTCTTGTGTCACTTTTCGTAATATCCATTAGGGCTTATATCTATAATGTAATAATAATCTCACATTTGTCATTCTAGCCGATAACGACTTAAATTTAGTCATTCCAGATTGATTACTTTTGTCTGTAGGTATTAGAAAACGTAAATATTTGTCTGTCAGCGTTATAGCTGATATCTTAATATAGTTTCATTAGGTATATGATTTTTTTTAAAAATATTGGTGAATTTGAAAGGTTCGTTCAAAGCAATATCTATAACAGATTTAGATTCGACTCAACCTGCCAACTGGTAACTCGATTTTGTACATTTATTTTCTGCTAGAATATAAAATGTTTCTTTTATATTATATTATACTCTGTGTTTTGTCAAAATTTACTCTCCGACGGTCACTGAATTGTGGTGTAAAATTCACAACGTACGAACACGCTCTATTTATATTAGAATCTTGATGAACTATTCATGTTGATGATCTGACTTTGTTATGTCGTTGGGTTAACAAATGACTCCACATTGTTCTCTGATGATTTGCACTCGTCGTTTTGTACTTCAAGTCACTGCACATTTAATGAGTCTATTCAATTCAACTATGCATATAACTAATATTATTACTATAGGTAGCTCTTAAAATCTCTTTCATGATTGTTTAGGACTAGCGAATGCCGCACGCACTCAATCTTCTCTGTTCTTTTATTGCAAAAGTATACTTGATTTTCTTGACGTTAAATTCATGCCTCTTAATTTAATATATAAATAAATAACACGCGTCTTTATGTTTCAACGAAGACTTGTTAATTTATGTTAATCATAAGCACAATTATTATACGTGTGCACATTCTTTAAGGACTGGAATACGTATTACGTCAAAAGCCCACCACTTCTATTGTACAGACATAAAATTATGAACGCTTTGGATAAGCAAGAATGGATCCTTCAATGAACCCATCGCGCATAATTTATCAATTTTATTGTGATTGAGTTTGAAGCTTTAACGTCCAGAATGACGCATGTCATGTCCTATACCATCCGTTTTATTGTGCAGATTATTTTTACGACTTGGTTGTATAGACCACTGCTGTACCGTACATTTATACCTAATGGAAGCTGCGGTAGGTGCAGCCCTAAATTATGTATAGAGATTTTAACTCGTTTTACCATTTCATGATCAATGAATGATGCGTAAAAAATCACACCTTTTATAATACACTAAATGTCCATTCATGTGCTGAAATAGGTCATCTTCCAAGTTCCAATCGCCACTGCAAGATTTTATCAGTATAAGAGCCAGTTTTTCAATGTTATTCTAAATTTTAAATTAGGACTATTGCCATGGCAACAGCCAATGACATTCCTTGAATAACATTTAAACTTACTGGCTTTAACAGAGTATTGAAAAACTGGCCATATAAAGCTGTATTAAATTCTCAATAATTGTAAAGATTTTTATAATCTAAACTCTTTTTCAAGAGCACTGTTTGTTATTTTATTATTTAAAGTTAGAGCACAGATGAACGTCAGATTAAACTATTTGTTATTGAGGCCCAGTACTCAGCCATGACTCAGCCAAGGGCCATGCAAGTTCCAATGCAATGCTTCTCAAAGAATATAGAGAAGATCCTTTTTCTCCAGCAGATCAGTTGTAATCCTTCTAAACAGATTTGATCAATTCACTTTTCATTAGCCCTAGGCACATGTAACGTATGAAACTATGATGACTGTAAGCTCTCAAGTGATTGAACTATTTGTATTCACTTTGGGGTATAATCTCATAACAACATTCTTAGATTTGATGCCGTTTGATTGGCCAACGCAAGAAATCTCAGTTTTTATACAAACATTATGATTTTATTTCAAGTACAAAATATGAATTATCTGATTGTGCAATGTTCATATTAGTTAAATCTCTTGTTATTCATTCACTATAAACTGTCACCTTTGCATAACCCGATGTAATTCAAAATTATGTTTTAACTTATGTAGTAAATTCTTGAACACTGCTGTATAAGCGGACTGAACATTTTTGTCTGCTATGTTGATGAAATCTTCTCTCAAATTAGTGGAGATAAGACAACACCTAAATGTACATATCAATAAGAAGATTGAAGTTTTCTGTGCAGAGAACAACGAAGATTCCAAAATCCCAACCCAGAGACAACTTCTTAAAATGTACATAAGACTATGTAAAATACATGTAAAAAGAAATCGATAATTATATGCTTAGGGGTTTGTCATCATTGAAAGGTCTTTATGAAATAAATGTACAAGTTCATCAAAGTCATAAACGCACATTGTTAGTTAATTAATGCACATTATTTTGAATCAATATCCTTTTAATTCTGATCCTCAACAATGCCTGAAAAGACTTTCTTATCCATTGGATTTAAAAACAAAAACTATACCGAGAAAGTAGACAGGATATAAGTATTGATAATGTTGAATCATTTTATGGTTTCCTTTGAAAATATGAAAGGAAATGTTTATTAGGTACTTATTGGCTGCAATGTTAGAGCTGAATTTTACAGACACGACCAAGTCAAAGAACTGTCAGTTTTCACTGGACTTATTTGACTTTAGGTTTCTTCTCTTTGTCATCTTAAATCTTTCTTGTCAATTAAAAACAAAAATATGCCAGATATAAAAATGCAATTTTGACGTTTTATATCAAGTTATTGGAAGATAACAATGCACACGGATATTATTTTCAATCATTCAATTATTTATTTCAGTAAAAATTGACAAAATACTTATGGAATTCGTGGTTTGAAATCTCGCTAAGAGAAAACTTGCTGAAAGCTGATAGGCCTGTCACAAGGGACAGAGGTCGCTATACTTGATGGCGTGCATTAGTGAGGCCACTTAATTATGATATCGATTACCAAGGAACCATCTTTCACTTGATGACAAGTGACGTCACATTGTCACATGATCCAAAGTCTAGGGCGAGAGGAGGGCGGAGGGGTGGGGAAGAGAAAGCATCAATCATCATTTCGGAGCATAATGTATAGAGGTAGTGGCGTCCAATTTTCTCTTCAAATTATAATATGTCAGATCCCTGAATAATTGTTTCATTGAATCGTAGATTTTACATTGGAATAGCTTTTAATTATGCTTTATGATACACCTCTAATCGAAACAAACAGTAATATTTAAAACGATTCGTTTGTAAATTTACGTTTCATTAGACTCACGAAAGCATTTTAAATGTGTCTAAGCTCTAGAATAGAATGAAGTAATGAACGTCTCATTGATCATAAATTATAGCTGATTAAACTTGATTAAATTTTTCATGAAATTACATCTCATTAATTAGTCACAAGGACAAACCCATTGAGTATGACGTCATCATCATTGTGTGTTTGTACCTGGAAAGTAAACATCAACTACGAGCATTATAACATGTGCGGCATTCAATTGCAGAATATAACATCTTGAACAGACGTTAAGTTAGAGAGAATCAGACTTGCAGTTGTAGTAGAACTGAAACAAATGCAATATGCCTACATGAAATTAATAAGAGGTGAATCCCGTGTAGGTATTTTGGATTGAATCGAATTAATTTGGAATTCGTGCTTTGGAAAGCTCCAGACTTATGTCAGTCCCTTAATATTATTTCTTTTATTAGGGGCTGTAAATAATAGGGAATATACAAACGATTTTTAATGCCGTTAAAATCCAATATTTCAAAATAACAACATATTTGTTGGTAAATTACTTATTTTCACACTAAAATGCGTAAATTTTAATTCATAAATATGAAATTGAAAATCAGTGTAAAATTTGGTGGAAAAACGCCATCCCGGTGAGTGATGTCATATTTTACTGTAACCATGGTAACATCATTGTTTGTTGATTGATATAAATGACACCCATTAAAAAACACTTCGTGTAAAAATAACAGCCAAGTCTCTTCAACTAAAAAAAAATATGAAATCTAAAAATTCTGCACTGAAAAGTAGTGATATCAAAAAATGAGCCAAGTCAAAACTTTATTTGAAAATCAAAAAATACTTGGCGCATCGTGTATATAAAAAGCTTGGAAGTATAGGCCAATTATAAAATATACATAAAATATCCATATACATAGTACACCTATAATGCCCTAAAAAAACGATGCGCCAAGTATTTTTTGATTTTCAAATAAAGTTTTGACTTGGCTCATTTTTTGATATCACTACTTTTCAGTGCAGAATTTTTAGATTTCATATTTTTTTTTAGTTGAAGAGACTTGGCTGTTATTTTTACACGAAGTGTTTTTTAATGGGATATCACTACTTTTTTTAGTTTATTCTTACAACTTGTGACAATCGAATGAACAATTACTATATCCTTAAAAAAAATCACCCTTTACAATTTGGTTATTTTCATGAAGAATAGCAAAGGTTTTATTCCAATCGGTCAACCAAGTTCCGAGATATGGCAACATATCCGTTGTCAAAATGGCTGCTGAACTTTCTGCACTGCCACATAGAATTTATAACTATAAATGATGTGTATCATTTTAAGCTTTCTGAATATGAATTTATTGTATAGGAGGGGATTATAATAATTTATAAATTTGAATGACGTCATTTCCGGTCTAATAAATAGGAACATTCTAGTTTGACTGTTCCTATTCCATAGAGATGGCCTTCCGAATCGTTTCGCGCTAGTTTCATACCGATCTGTCAACCAGTTTTCGAGATATGGCGTTTCTTCCGGTTTCAAAATGGCTGCTGAAATCACTGACTCCTTGAATTATAATTTAAACATGATTACATTTTATTATAAGCTGTCTGAAATAGTATATTTATTGCATCAACATGTAAATTTGTGAGATTCTTAAAAAGTGTGACGTCATTTCCAGTTTTGGTATGGAAAACTGCAAATATTATTGATGATAATACATAAAGTTGACCGTCTAAATTGTTTAGCGCTGGTTTCGTTCAAATCTATTTAGCCGTTATTGATATATGATGTCACTTCCGGTTTCAAAATGGCGGCTTCCGGTTGGTTTTATAACAAGTCAAATGAGATATCAAAAGTACATACGTTACATAAATATCAAAATAATCGGATCAAATTTGTTGCCGAAATGCCAATCGATGTATTTCAAATTTCATGACGTCATTTCCGGTTTCGTTAACATAAATTTTAGTCTGTTGCTATTTATAATCCATATAGTTGACCGTCCGAATCGTTTGGCGCTATTTTCGTTCCAATCAGCTCAGCCGTTGTCGAGATATGATGTCACTTCCGGTTTCAAAATGGCGGCACAAAAAAAGTCAAGGGAGTAGGGCAAATCAGACGCCAAAAGTGCACACGTGGTAAAAATGTGAGATCAATCGGTTCAGCCGTTTAGGCTGTGGCCTGTTTACCGGATTTGAATTCCAGGATACTACTACTACTACTACTACTACTACTAAGATTATTATTATTAGTATTATGAAAACCGCCCTAAAACACGGTTTTCACGACCCTCTAGCTCGCAAAGGGCGTAACCTATTGTTCCCAAATTTGGTATATGTTGTTGGGTGGGCCATTGCTCGAAATTGAGATATTTCCCAACAATGTGAGATTCCCCAATTTTAAGATCCAGTAGGCCGAAAATGCCACTTTGATGCCTACAGTAAAAGTGGGTTTGCTCCAGCTTTTATATGAGAGTGTGCGCGCGCCGTACGACTTGGCTGGCGTGGAGCGACCGCTCCACTAGATCACTGGCCGGGATGGCATTTTCCCGTCAAAATTTACACTGATTTTCAATTTCATATTTATAAATAAAAATGTACACTATTTATTGTGAAAGTAATGTGATTTACCAACGAATATGTTGTTATTTTGAAGTTTTTAATAAATTCATGCATATTCCCTATTATTCTGTAGACAAAATATTATACCGTCATTTTGTTTCGATTTAGCTCGGGTCATTAAACTCGTCTGTTATCACATCGACTTGTAGTATTATTCAACTGATTTCAGTTGTAAAAATCGCAATGAAATCTATAATGAAGTACACTTGTATAATCTCTCTCTATAGTTATTTGTTTAGAGATAGCTTCTGATTACATGGTGTATATAAACGAATTGTTTGATTCATCTTGAGACATTTACAGTTCCTGATTCGATTAAACTTTTTACAACACATAGCTTGGATTAACGCTAACACAGTTGTTTCTATCAACCACTTAAAATACTTTTCAACCAAAGAGTATGTTACATCAAACACTTTTTAAAATGTTACTCTACATCAGTTTATGCTGTTTTGACTTTGTATTAACAAATTACGATTACTTTATTATTTCATAGAATATTCTACATTGCGACTTTTCAACTTGATCAATCAATTGCATTTGAATAGTAAACAAAACATCGAAGAATCACTTTTGGAACATTCATTAATTTTCAGTTTTTGATTGGTACATATTATATATATTTTTATAGAACCATGTTACTATAAAAATAATAGGTATATGTTAATTTACTTTTTTGTATCAAAAATGAATCCTTTGCGAAGAAGAAATCAAAATACTGCAAGTAGTTGAGAGAACTTTCAGTAAACATAACCTAACATTCAACATTCTTGATTCAACAATATAACAATATGCAAAGAAAGACCAACTTCTGTATGCACAACTTTATTTATTTAATCATTAGTTTCAATGTATTTAATAAACATTGAATTATTCTTACAAGGTATCGTCTATGTATAATGGTGTATAATTGTTTACAATCGGAATAATAATTCTCTTCAAATGTTTAACTGCGTCAAATATTGGTTATTTACTGTGGATCATTACAACAGAATCATTTCACAACTATTTACCTCCTACTGCAATGCAACACATGAGTACATCATCAGATACACATAGACTTATTCAACATTCAGGAACACACATTTATTTGATTACTTGAAATTTGACTAGCTATAGTTACACGCGAGAGAAGTAAAAAATATGTAGATACCTACATGAAACAATATTTCAAGCAGATGTATTTGTATACAATTGTCAATTGGTATTGAATGGCGTACCTATTGTCGTTCAAAATGTCACTTTTAACAGGATATCTTCCAGGAATTATGATTTTTTTATATGTATACACTCAAACCAATTAAAAACGGTACTTTGCACAAAACGGATTGACTGCTGGTCAGGTTCCTTGACAATCAATCCTTGTCATTATCAATGAATTCAGAGCTCACCTACCTATAGTACGTTTGTCACGGAATTTGCAACAGCGAAAAAACTATTTTGTTTGAAATACCTATTTTCCACGCTAATTTGGGCTATTTTTCTGGCACTACCTCCACCTCAACCCATAACAATAGAGGAGCAAAGAAAATCCAAATTTCTGTGATGTATTCAGCATTTTTATTGGCAATTGTATTTTGAGAGTTAGATAACGCATTAGTACAGACTTCATGGATGATGCCATCAAACCTTTATCAGACAATCCTTTTCTTTCGAGGTACCGTTTATTATTTGTTCGAGTGTACGTACTAAAATGTGGGAATTTTATACATTTCCTGACACACGTATCACTACAAGTTCGGATAATAGGCTAACTATTTTTTGGCTAACTTCTGAATTAAACCCAATGACATAAACACACAGCTTTATGTCATTGATTACCTACACCAGTAGTTTCAATCATTTTCAAAGTTCTGTGTCAGAGATTTGATAATTAATTCAGTTAATCCAGATCAAATCTGGAGTTGATAATACCAAATGAAAGATGACAGAAGATTATTGGACTAACAGTTGATACGCAAAAGGCTAATAATAATCAATGAATAATGATCTGAGTACAACAACTGCAACTTTGCCTTCTACTAAAATAATAAATCATAGTACAAACCAAAGATTTACAAACGTAAGGAAGGAAACACCGACAATAAATCGAAAATAAAATCACGGCTGTAACTGCATGAACTTGAAGTATGATCGAATATTTGTGTTTGTGGGAATTTCATACCATTTGAGGTTACAAACAAAACTAGCAATCTCATAAACTGTCGTCACATTTGAATTCAATATGAGTACATTGTTCGAAGAAATAACTAACATTTTCCTTTATTTCTATCGCTTTTTACTGTTGTTCCATTCCTAATTCCACCACTAAAAGACTGCGTCTATCTCTTTATGCAGAGCTAACGTTTTAACTTGTAGTCTCTCGACATCAATAATTTTACTGGCAGCCAACCAATAGAATAGTTAGTATATGAAGTCATCAAACAAGCTAAAGTAAGTCGTAAAAACAGTCGTAAAAACTTGTGTAACTAGAAAACAAGCATCACGAAAGAACATCCCGCCTCTCAATGATTGTGGCCTCCGTCCAAAGCCCGCCTCTTCAATATTTCATAGCACAGTCAAGACCAGAGCACTTGACTTTATAACAGAATCATAATTAAAACTTACCTAAACCAACTATACAACGACTTACAGTAAAATGATGGCTATTGATGAAATCTAGGTGTGAATTGTGTAGAGGTGATTTGTAGGTGTAAAAATAGTGTATAACTATACCTAGTATACCTCACCGTATATACCTATTTCGCCACATTTTAAATGGAATAAATTTGCTTTATGTATTATCTACTACAAAAATATAACAATTGTGTTTTTTACTAAATCAATCCTTTTAGTGTTTTTCGTACAAGAAAAATATACACAAAAAGTTTTATTAAAAACTTTTAATGATAATAATTTGTAGATCTTGTATCGCCATTGCTAATGGTTGCCATGTTTGTTCTGGAGTTTTCTATTATTAATGACGGGATGGACTCGGGCGCCGTTCCAAATCGACGTCTCGACGAATCGACGCCGACGCCGACGCACTAGATATAGTCAATAACGTCACAAGAGAGGCCTTGGCTTCAATCCCTCTCTGAAGCTCTTCGAAATAATACACTAAATCATAAAAACATTCATTCTTCCATATTATTATCTATTTTAGTACTTTTTCTAATTTTGTTGCAAATAATTTACGTTAGGAATGTTTGGTAAGTTTTGCATAAAAAAAAGAACATTGGACTTTATTTTATAGTATAGCAAACATGATTGTGTTATTATGTGAAACGTCATTGTTTTATATGTGTTTCATTTTCAATATTGTTAACGTCTTGTTTCTTGCGTACGGTTTATGGAAATATAGCAAATTTCGTTCCAGACAACTTGAATATTGATCTTATATCGTGTACATTCTATTCATTTAATCAGCATCAATATTTGTCAAGTCAAAATATCGCTTGTCTTCTATATTAGACTTATTCAAAAGCTGATCTTGCAAAGAGTCGTGTTTGACTTAGTAATTTCCACGATGTTTCAGACAAAAATGTGTTAGGTAAATACTAAAAAATTCTCTATGTTGGACGTAAAGAGATGTTCCAGGGTTTCTTTTACCGCTCTCCCCTGCAGCTTTTAGTCAAGCTCCGTGGAAAAACAGTCTCATCAAGTTTGAATTTTCAATGTCTCGCCTTCTGTAAGTTCAATATTTACAAACGATTGAAATAATTTAAAACATTGATCAATGTTCAATGGATGAGTAAATTTCACAGAAATGACGAAAATAAACACGATTCAACTTGATTTATTTATTTTTCTTCTAAAATCTCAACACCTTGCAGAAATTGAAATTTGTAGGGTAGGTGTTACTTAAATTATTATTGTTTTATTAAGGTGGATTCACACGGCCGTTCCAAACTTCGAGTTTGAAACTCAAGTTTGCCGAAGTTCCGAATCACCGTTCCAAAAACCTTCGTGTGAACTATGAAAAGATTCGAACTGTGAGGATTGAGTTTCAAACTTTCATAGTTCACACGGGAGTTTTTGGAACGGCGATTCGAAACTTTGGCAAACTTGAGTTCCAAACTCGAAGTTTGGAACGGCCGTGTGAATCCACCTTTATAACTTCTGCAATTGATAATTCTATTATTATCGGACAATATATATATTTTTTTTAAATAGCCTAATGCCATGTTCTGATATGTGGGTATCGACTTCTTCCTATTCAGATTATTTTGCAGTGCCTATATAAAATTACCTTCGTCATGAGAATTTCTCGCATTAACTTTATACGGCATAAAAACTTAATTCGCCAATAACTAAAATCCAGTGCCTTTAATGCCTTTTCTTTGTGATCTCATCACGAGATGAAGATGAAGAGGATGTGGTCAAGAGTCCAGCAGCTTCGTGATCGTGCATTCAGGAGCAGGATTAGAAGCTGCGAGTCAGACGAGGGGTCATCTTGTTGCTCTGCCACATCCACACCAACAAGACCACCTTACAGCAGAAGAAAATAAAACACGGGTTTGTGATAAGTACCTCCGCTTTTGTTGGAAGATATCTAGGCAATACCCTCATTCTTAAGTAAATACATTAAGAGTGTTATTTTTGGGATGACGGCGGATCAATGAAGATGAACAATATTGTTTCTCCGTGAATGGATCATGTGTCCAACATGAAATGATCCACATATTGTCTCGTGAATCATGTCTGGTTACAAGAATCAGATCGTTAGTGTGATAAAACACAAGAAAATAAAGATTCGGAGGAAAATCAATCAAACTCTCTCAATATTTTGTGTTATTTATTGGTAAACTTGGAAACAAATGTGTGTAAGTCCGATGCAACTAAAAAGTTACAAAACCCCAAAAATCCTGTTTGTAATAACTTTAGTAATCGAATAATATTTTTTAAGGAATATGGATGCTCAAGTAGAGGTCTCTGATAGATATCTGAACAAATATGCTTATCTAAATAACTTTCCTTCCTGTTTTAAAATGTCCTCATATTCTAGTTCTCTCAACTAATACAAGTTGAGAGTTGCTAAGTTACAAGACATTTGATGAATCCTTTACATTCAAATATAGTTAAAATGTAAAAAAATAATAAAAATAGTAAATTTTAACAAAAATATTTTCGGAAAATCTACTTAAATTTACACAGTTTTTAACAAAATCGCAATTAATATACCTTCTGTATTTAAAAAAAATCTATAACCTAGCTGACGACTTTAAACACAAAAAGTAAGACAATTGCTGCATCAAAGCTGTAGTATAACTTTGGGTAAAAGTTGCAATTTTAAATGCTTTCAGGAATGAATAAAATTTGGGAAGAAATTAAATCAGACTTAAAAGTCTATTGACTGACTAAGCCAAAGCTAATTCTATAACGCGATCGGCATTTTAAGACAGTAAACGAAGATTTGATTAAACTTCGTTTGCATTTAAAGATAATTAAGAAAGCAGACTGAGTTTTTAACCGATCTTCCCCTCCCTCCTCCCTCACCCCATCTCCATGCCAATCAACCCCAAGACTAATTACTCTGCGCGAGATGAACAACTTTTTAATTCGTTCGAATTCACTCAGCTGTGAAATTTTAAAACGAGATCTACTGGCATAATTACTTCTCCTCAAATTTTTACCGATTTAATTTGTGGTTTCCTGTTAATACATTTTCAATAAAAAGTTTTATTTTGAATCAGAGCAGCATTTTCCTTCTACTTCCGCAGCCTCTGGATTCCCTGTCCGTGTTATCTTTGTGTTAATTGGCTTGGTGATGGACACTTATGATGCTGCGTGAAAGATGATTCGAGGTGTTTTAACTGCGCAGCCACGTTACAGGTTCTGTTCATTAGCGTGTGTGGAGGTCTTAAAAACATCCATGACATGATGGTTTACACTAAATTATTGACAGTTAGCGGGGCGAACTCGAGCAGTCGAAATTATTCTTCATTCTTGCAAATAGTTATACTTATATTTTACTTTTAAAATCTTATTTAGTAATTGAAATCATCCTAAATAATAATTATTAGTATACTTATTTTATTTCAGTCAACATAGGTATCGATAGAACATAGATTAGTGTAGATAAGTTAAAACTATGTAATAATATGTATTATTGTGCAAATACGAAAGTGTTCCTCATAATTAAACCAATCTTGCCGATATCATGGATTTATAATAGTACTGCGAACTCCATGCCGATATTAAGACTTTAATACCACTTTTTCTAGTACAAAAATGTGACATCATTCTGTGTCATTTACTAAACTGGACAGCCCTGAACCTACTAATTATCATACTTTTAAAATATTTTCGTCTGTCCAAGTCTAATTTTATTTCACCAAATTATCACGTTTAATGTACTTCAAAGACCAAAAATAATTATTCTCTAACAAGAATGTAATCAAAAAATCCTTTGAAATGTTCGAATGTTCCAATTAGTCAATGTTTGCTAAGTTGCCGTCGATTAGCATTTACTGAGTGATTATTCACACTAGTAGAGACATTGTGATACCAAGCGTGGCGGCATCAGGGGTGTACTGAGATCTTCACCTGAAGATGCCAACCAAATATTGCACCAAACATCTTGGGAAACGGCCCTTTCCAGGGCCAACGCCATCAAACCATCATGAATCGCAGAACATTGTCTTCAATGCTTACAACTTGAGATTGTGATCGGAATTTCAACCTAATCTCAATGAACTTTGAGACATATTTTGGTAATCACATGTCAACATTTACACTCGCTACCATCATCACGTGACATCAAAACGAAATGTGTGGAACATCTCTGTGTTATACTATACACAGAGAACAATGTTTATGGTAAAGAATGACATGGTCAAGTATTTAAATGCAGAAGAGGAATGCATTTTGAAATTAAATTATTGTAGATATAAAAAAATATTATTTAAATCATACATTAAAACAGTATGTATCAGTATGATCATAAAGTAAGGTATGATTCAACAATCATTGCAAAATGGAAAGGAATCTGTACCTATGAGTATAGTCGGTAGAGTTGGAGTAAATGTGATCGATCAACAAAATAATTAAGCAATTACAGTTTTTTGAACGCTGCTTCGAAGTACCTCTTGCAATTAAAATTGATTAAACTCTGCTTCCTGTCACATGACCACGATCACATGACCCAAAAACTCAAACTCGAGTTTACTTTTCCACGGTCGGAACAAATTTGAACCGACGTGTGAACTTTAACAGCGGGTCATAAATCCGTGCCCTCCAATAAAGCGCCTCGACGCGTGCATGTCGTCGCCGTCGACGTCGACGTCGGCGTCTTCACATAATCACCTCGGGGGCCAAGGGGTCTGGGGGCAGTTATCAGCTAGGTCGGGGGAGGATTTGCCAAGCTAATAGGGACACGTTTGAGGTTATTGTGTTTGGATTAGGGGCGTGTACGGTGCTGTAAATGAAACCCAGCTGTTGACACCCCAACAATCAGTACGGGGCAATCATCCCCTTCCCCATCCCCCTTCTCAAACCTTCACGATTAAGTCTTATATCTATATGGTAACTCACAAAGGAAAATCTTGTTTGAAAATGTTTAGAATTCTTTGAGAAATTTCGATTGCATGTATAAACGCTCTCGGTTTTCTTCTTATCTTGATGCAACGAAACATATCTCTATTAAGCGCTATGAATCAAAGTATTGTTTAAACATAAGATGAAGAATGTGTGTTTTTTGTAAACTTTCTGATTCACGGCACCTCCACCGCTGTTTAAATTTGAGTGCATTTGTCCAAGCGAGTTCCATAGGATAATGTTTTTGACTTTGAACTATAAGCCAACCTACTGCGTCCTCTACTGAATTCCCTATAAGTTGGACAATATCTGTCTTCCACTTAACTTATCATAAGTATAATTGTGATAACACGGAATGCCAATGATTTTTTGTTGATATTTCATGTCTTACTCGTATTTCTTAGGGATCAAAATATATGTCAATAAAGATCTAAATTCATCCAGGTTTTGTAAATCTCTGCTGATCTATTGTAATTTGGCAGGCGTGCAGAACAATCACATCCTAAACCTGTGCAATTACAGCTGAACGTGAATACTTTGTCGAAGTTGAACTCTAATATTCCCCACTCTATCCACCCCCGCCCGTCATAAATATAACAACAGTGTCTAAACGATGTTCATTCAACAAGGCTTACTGCAAGCAGGGATGAAATGAGCAGCAATAAAGCCAAGCTTTGACAAGCTTTCAATGTGTGGAACTTTGTTTTGACACTGCATGTGCCAAGCGACTATTAGGGGGTTGAAGGTGATCAGGAATCGGCTTGAACCACCGAATTCATCGGCTACATTGGAAACTTATAGCGTTTTCTACTGGGAAATATCGTACAGTGCACACTGGCACAGTGTTTGTGTCTTCCACTGGCAAAGTCGCTTGCTCTCAGTGCACATTTCTCGCAATGAGAAAATTCTCAGTGAAAATTATTGCACTCGAATATTCCAAGATGAAAGCTTGAAAAATTGTTGCTGTTTATATTTATAATCATTTGAATATACAAATAGCAGTGAGATTAATTGATCAATAATGAACGAGCTAAAACAAATTCTATGAAATTTATTGCCATTTTAGGTTATGTTAGCATTAGATATATCCTTGTTTTCCACTGTGGTTGAACATTTTAGTGCAGAGCATGACGTCACAGAGCAATTATCTGTACGCATTCTGGGCACCCAGTGGAAATACTCTAAAAAAATATTACAAGACAATGAAATCCGGACTGTTTTTGTAATTTACTAACACATTCAACATGGAAACGTTTGCTGATTATTATTTTTATTTATACCTTAATATTCTCCAATAGTGAGGTAATACATAAAACATAAAATTATTAAATGAGCGATAGATTTTCAAGTTAATTCCAGCATGGAAAGCATTTTTTTTACATAAAATATGATTGTAGTGTACCAATGTACACAATTTGGTTTGTAATGCAGATCTTATTACTTTGAGGATATTCAATTTCTAATAATCCTGTACCGCAATGGCAGGCATTCAGTATTAGTTCATCTGATCCTCCAACTTTGCTGCTCCAACTTCGCTTGTAGCTCCACCAACTGCGATGTTACCTTCACGTTATCAGAGAGATTTCACCTCTTATCAGTGAGTTACGTTTAACAGGGAACTCAATTGTTATCAGCAAGCGTCTGTTATCATCGAGAGAAACGCGGCTCCAAAAGGCGCGCATAATATACAACATCCCGAGCTGTAAAATTGTATGGTAAATTGTCAACGATTTACTGCATACGATATAAATAATACAACACATAAGTATCGTAAAAAGACGGTCTGAGTTTTACTAGGCTTTTCTTATATCCTCTGTTCACTGTTTAGTTGTCGAGTTGGCGAATCACCATGTTAGGCAGAAGTTTTGGAAGAATCAAAATTTGTACAATGAAAATAATTTTGATATCCTTTAAAATATGTTATGGCAAACGTAAAGAATGTACCAAAATTGACATTCCAAAAGTTATCCGTTTTTTATGTAAAAAGAACTTGTTTATAATTTGTAAAATATACTGTATGTGTGAATAATTTGTAAAACGAATAACATTCCAAAAGATATTCGTTTTTTTATGTAAAAAGAATTTATTTAAAATTTTTGAAATATATGGAAGCACTTAAACATTATTTAACATTATAAAGAATGGTAGTAATACTTATCATTGATCATTTATCAGTTCATTCAGTGTAAAGAATCAATATTTAACTCTATAAATATCAGTAAACGTTATCTATCTGTTTTTAAGTAAACTCTTGTGTTTTAATAAATGATCGTATAAATACACACAGATTTTATCTTCAAATTAGTATAATATTATGTAGTTTATTCAAGCAATATAACCAATATTTGGCACCACAAAAGGGTATTCATTTACAACCAATGAAATGTTAACATTGAGTGAAGTTTGTACACTAAACATTTACACTTGCCTCCCTTTTCCCATTGAATCCCAACGTCTATATATTCAGTTGAGGAGGTGATCTAGTGGAGCGGTCGCTCCACGCCAGCCAAGTCGTACGGCGCGCACACTCTCAAATAAAGGCTGGAGCAAACCCACTTTTACTGTAAGCATCAAAGTGGCATTTTCGGCCTACTGGATCTTAAAATTGGGAAATCTCACATTGTTGCGATATATCTTAATTTCGAGCTATGGCCCACCCTACAACATATACCAAATTTGGGAACAATAGGTTACGCCCTTTGCACGCTAGAGGGCCGTGAAAACAGTGTTTTAGGGCGGTTTTCATAATAATAATCTCAGTAGTAGTAGTCTCCTGGAATTCAAATCCGGTAACATGGCCACAGCCAAAACGGCTGAACCGATTGATCTCACATTTTTACCACGTGTGCACTTTTGGCGTCTGATTTAACCTTCACCCCATGAATTTTTTGTGCCGCCATTTTGAAACCGGAAGTGACGTCATATCTCAACAACGGCTAGACCGATTGGAACGAAAATAGCGCCAAACGATTCGGACGGTCATCTATATGGATAATCAATAGCAACAGACTAAAATTTATGTTAACGAAACCGGAAATGACGTCATGAAATTTAATTCATCGATTGGCATTTCGGCAACAAATTTGATCCAATTATTTTGATATTTATGTAACGTATGTTCTTTTGTGATATTATTTGACTTGATATAAAACCAACCGGAAGCCGCCATTTTGAAACCAGAAATGACATCATATCTTAATAACGTCTTAATAGATTTAAACGAAACCAACGCTAAACAATTTAGACGGTCAACTTTATGTATTATCATCAATAATATTTGCAGTTTCCCATACTGAAACCGGAAATGACGTCACACATTTTAAAAATCGCACAAATTTACATTTTGATGCAATAAATATACTATTTGAGACTGCTTATAATAAAATGAAATCATGTTTAAATTATAATTCAAGAGGTCAGTGATTTCAGCAGCCATTTTGAAATCGGAAGAAACGACGTAATATCTCGAAAACTGGTTGACAGATCGGTATGAAACTAGTGCCAAACGATTCGGAAGGACATCTCTATGGAATAGGAACAGTCAAACTAGAATTTTCCTATTTATGAGGCCGGAAATGACGTCATTCAAATTTATAAATCATTATAATCCCCTCCTATACAATAAATACATATTCAGAAAGCTAAAAATGATACACATCATTTATAGTTATAAATTCTATGTGGCAGTGCAGAAAGTTCAGCGGCCATTTTGAAAACCGACGTGTTGCCATATCTCGGAACTGGGTTGACCGATTGGAATGAAACCTTTGTTTTTTTCATGAGAATAACCAAATTGTAAAGGGTAATTTTTTTTAAAGGATTTAGTAATTGTTCATGTGATATGTGTCACACGTAAGTTGTAAGAATAAACTAAAAAAAGTAGTGATATCCCCATAAAAAACACTCCGTGTAAAAATACCAGCCAAGTCTCTTCAACTTAAAAAAAATAATGAAATCTAAAAATTCTGCACTGAAAAGTAGTGATATCAAAAAATTAGCCAAGTCAAAACTTTATTTGAAAATCAAAAAATACTTGGCGCATCGTTTTTTTAGTGCATTATAGGTATACTATGTATATGTATATTTCATGTATAATTTATAATTGGCTTATACTTCCAAGCTATTTATGTACACGATGCGCCAAGTATTTTTTGATTTTCAAATAAAGTTTTGACTTGGCTAATTTTTTGATATCACTACTTTTCAGTGCAGAATTTTTAGATTTCATTATTTTTTTTAAGTTGAAGAGACTTGGCTGGTATTTTTACACGGAGTGTTTTTTATGGTACATATTTACATCTAACAAATACACTCGATTCAGCACTGTGTTGAGTCGACGAGACCCGGATGAAGATCAAATAATCATCAATTCTTTAATCAATTGTTATAGCTAATTCTTTTGTTCACTATTTTATCGGAAATATCGGACGTTATCGATTCGCTACTTATTAGCTGAAATCAGTTAGTTCATTACTAAAGTGTATACATTGTATAAATATTTGAAGTGTAAAATCAACATCTAGTTTTTAATTGCATTGATAGTAATAACAATAACAAAGTGTTTACCTTTTCTATGTGAGTATAGTAATTGTAATAGAAAATACGGTGTTTTGATATAGTCAAATATTTGAAAACTGAAAACTTTTATTTTTAATGGATTTTAATGAATTACCTATATTGATGTATTCCTATACAAATTCAGTTAATTGTATCATTTACCTAAACTTAATTAAATTAATTGGTTTCTTGAACAGGCTACACTGACAAATAAAGAAAACTGTTAGACTAGATATTCGGATGTCCATTTTTAGACTGGAAATACCTTGGTCCATTCTCTCACAGGTCAGCTCTTGACTCGGTCATGTTGTTGGACGAAATATTCAACATTCCAGAGACTGATGGAGGGATATGACGTCTTCACTTGTGGTAATGGCAAAGCAAGTCACTTAGAGTTAGAACTTCGAGAGGCTTGGATAGGCAAATATTGATCTTAGGCTCGCAACGACTGTCGTTGGTAATGGGTATCAGCACGCTCGCTAATACAAAAACATGGCCACCAAATTACTGAGAAATCATTTATAATCTCTAGACAATAGAAAATGAACAATTTTAAACACAAATTTTAATGTATGGTCATGTAGTATTGCATGCACGCGTTCAAAGCGTCAAAAAATCAAAATCTTTACAACAGAAGGGGACGAAGGGGAATTTTATAATACTAATAATAAACTAGGAAAACGCTCAGTGTAACGCGTTGATGAGCGAGCACGGGTACGTGCAAATTCTCGAACCGGAAATGCGTACACAACGCACAGAAAACATATACATCCATATGGAATTGATTATGATATCAACTTAAAAGTGTATGCTTTTCATCGAAACTTTAAAATAGCATCTAAGCACCTGGTTCATAAAGCAAATCAGAATCAATTTTCAATTGGCACTGGAAAACATTCATTTCGATACTTCATTACTGACAGATATTAAAAATGTAAATAACTTCATACGTTCTTAACTGATTGGGATGAAATTTTGTAAAATAAGAGACAATATTGGTCTTAATGATCATGCAAAATATGAGTTTGATCAGAATTATCGAAGACCGTTTTCATTTTTCAGCCTATCAGGAGATATTTATTTAAATTTTAACCAATGAATCTGAGTAACGCGTTGATGAGCGAGCACGGATACGCGCAACACCTCGAACCGAAATTCTGTCTATCGAAAATGTCATTAAAAGCCAATAATTCTAAAATTTCGCCACAGATTTGTATAGAAATCTCAAAACATTCCTAAAATATTGGTCCAAATAACCATGCAAAGCTTTAAGTTGATCAATTGAACCTTTATGATTGAACTGTTCCGTGTTAATTTTCAAAAATCACAGGATCTCCTTCAAAAAATATACCTGAGACCACTCATATGATATAAGTGTGTCTACACAATATCAGATCGACTGTTGAACGGTCATTATCAGTTTCATTTGCGTTTGAAAGTTTCTGCTCTAACTACCTTGCCTTGAACTGAAGAGTCGAAGTCGCCGTGAATTCGACAGCCAACACGCTAATAGTCCGTAAAATGTCAATAACGTTTGGATTTAAACACAGATTAGTATGAAAATTGTCAAAAATGCAGATAATGTTGGACCCAACCATCATGCGAAGTTATAAGTTGATCGTTCAATCGGTTATAGTTTAAATTTCTAAAAACACAGGAAAGATGGTTTTAAATTTTAACCAATGGGAGGATTTGGCTGAAACTTTGTTTGATTGGGTACAATGTTGGGGGTAATGACTTGTCAAAATTTCAATTTGATCAAAACAACCAATCGAAAGTTAATTTTTTTTAAATTTGAACCAATCAATGGATTTCAAAAAAATTAGGGTCTGCAACAATCAGAAATGTTACGTACATGTGTGCAAAATTTCAGCTCGATCGAAGAAAAACTCTGACCTGTATATCGTCAGTAACAGAAAAAAAAAAAAACAAACAAAAAAAAAACAGAGGTCCGTGCCAAAAGAGCCAAATGGAGACGCTCGCTTCGCTCGCTCAATAATAATGTAGTTTCTGCTTTACTGTACATAAACTTCAAATATGAATTTGTTTTGTACCAAATTCATTCAATGATAATAACAAAATCAAATAAATATTTATCTGTGAGTGACAATTGACATAATATGTGAATGTAAAACTACTTTTTGTTAAGAAACGGTAATTCTTAAATTGTTCGATATGTTACTGTATTTTCTTAGAAACGATTGCATGAGACAATGATTGTAATGAAAGCAGTTATGTGAAGCAATGCAGCGAGAGTTCTCACTGAGGCTTCGGCTATTGCCTATTGGTAAATCTGTGCAAACAGGAAGATGTCCAGGGAAGAACCTCAAGTCCTTGGTTGTTCTGAGAACTTGTTCCTCTCATATCCAAGATGAGAGTCAATATCGAACAGCGCAAACCATGAGAAACCGCATCGTTATAGAACAAGTTGGCTCAGGCGGTAGCGAAAACTCTCATTCCATGGGAACTCTGTATTCTTTTTCTTTGACAGGTACAATTACTTCATTGCCAACATAATTCTATAAAATTCTGTATTATTGGCTCAAAATCATTATCACAATCAGTTAAAGACGTAATTACGGATAGAAAAAAAAATATTATTTCTCATATTTCCATTTGCGAAAGTTCACACGTGACCTCTAGATTGACATTATGCCGGTGTCAAGGTAGTAAGTATACTTACTCGCAAACTCACTGTAAGAAAGAAAAAGTACATTATGCATACAGCTGATCGTCTTCCATAAGATAATCATTTTACGACCAGAAACAGCAAACATAAATTATAATTATTACAACATTTAATAACCATGCAGGCTTGAGATGACAATTATGATCTAATAGCAAAAAGGCCTTAAGGTGGTGCAAGCGCTCGGCCGTTTTAGAAAATTGAGAGAGAAAAATTGTTTCATAAGTAAGTGGGTGTAACTTTAATAGAATGTTCACATGATCAGTGTGATTGTAGGTATATTAGCACTTTTTTATTTTTCTTATAGGCACCGGTTATTCAACAAAACCGGTCAAAACTATGAAATTTCCGATACGATTGGAGACCAAATCCGTTAACCAATTTATCTCAAATTTGTATATAAAAAAACAAACTTAGAAATAACTTGGCCCATTTTTTAAATTAAATTTTATACGGCACCCATTGAGACAAGAATACATTCAATTTTCCTCCAAAAATCAACTAATTTAATTGACAAAGCATAAACTTCAAAATGCACCAAGTGATAATCCTAAGTTTGTCATTTATCTAATCATGATTAAAATTTCAAATCACTTCGTCAACCCATTTTGTCTCCAACTGTCTCCAAAAAAGTGCTTGCAACAAGCGGCAAATTAAACGCGTATCGAATGCACCTCACTATCGGCTATCGGTATCAATTCGCGTACACACACGGCAATTTCTACTATGAGCTAGATTTCACCCTTCACCCCTTGCATTTTCAAAGTCGGCGCCCCGTGATCTCTCGTCCCTCGTACAGGTCTAAACGATCTTGAAGAGCATCGAACAATGCCAGACAATGAACGTGGACTCGCTCAACTGCAGTCAAGTGCAGTCAAGTGCTTTTCACTTATGCATCTGTTTGCGAAATTCATCTGCCTCCACAACCTTCGACATTCAATTTGTGGAATGGTAATTGATATCTACTCTGAGTCCATCCGTCGCAATTAGAAGGTGTTCTAAAATTTAATTTGAAATCTCCAAATGCGTGACTGAGTGATGACATTCAGAGTTGTTTAACAGTTTCCCAACAACAGTGGGATCTGAAAAGACAGTCAGATGACAGACAGCTTGAAAGATAGATCAACTTTTGGAATCATGAACTTGTGGTCGTAGCATATTACAAAATAATAATAAAAATGTCTCAATACAAACTTTTAAAAAATGTGTGTTTTACACGTTCTGTGTTTTTCGAGTCTGATTTTTGTGGTAAATGCAGTGATATTTGCTTTTCTTGATGATCTGAGAGTTTGATGTTGGTCCTGAAAAGGGCCATGTTTGCGACATTTCGTTGAGGCTGCTCTCACCATCTTCAGGCATGAGAATGGCCGAAGAAGAAATCAGTATTATTCATTATGAAGACCAACGCGTTTGTTGCTCAGTTTGGTGCACCTGGATAAAAGTGCAGAGCAACAACCTCGTTCAACCCCAAAATCAAATACTCGTTTCCGTCGTGGGTGATATTTTGTTACGAAGGGGATGATTTTGGGTAACACCGTCCCCCTTGACAACGTCACAAAATTGTGTGTACAATTGAGCATCTGCCTATCATTTCGATATCCACCCTTTTGTTTTGATGGTTAAATTGCAGTGCTATGACTCGGATGTGTCAATTAGTGAGTTCCAGGATATTGGTGAGAAGATGATGAAATTTGCGGTGTTACTAATTGAAATAATTCAGGTGAATTTTAGCGGGATGCTATTTTTTAGAATGTTTTCATGAATCAACAGAGAGCATCCTTTAGTTTGTTTTTGTTAAGTTGACATCATGAGCTTTGAGCCCTGTGGATTGTCAGAGAGGAAGAGACAAAGAGAGTCGATGAGTTGAGAGACAGACTGAGAGAGAGAAGACTCTCTGTACAACGTGTATTAATGGTTTTCTTGTGTGCAAAGAGTCAACTGAGTGTCCCCTCAATAAAACACACAATTCGCGCGGCTTCGTCACAAAGAACTTGGACTCTCGAGGAAACGCCATCCATGTTGAGCCATGGGACTTGGAAAAGACCAACCGAATGTAAAATAAACGTCTATAGGTACATTTCGTTTACCTGAGGTTGACTCTCATTGCCACGGTAGTTACACAGACGACAAAACAAACGGTCGCGAGATCGAATCAGTGATTTGCAAACGAGACAAAGTCAATCTAGTCATTTAGCATTCGATTCCATTTAACACTCTGTAACGCGTTAACAATACTTGGACGAAGGAACACGGATAAAAGTACAACATGAAATTTACTGACTTTGGCCACGTCGCCAATGAGTAACGTTTCAAGATAGAATTAAAAAAAAAATCATTTGCCCGTTTTAATTTTCAGAGCGAACAAACCTGGAGAAAATATTTAACAAAGCCTTTTACAGCCAAGCCCCAAGTGCATTCAAAATTTGTTGCGTAAAACTACAATTGAATTCTTTCATTCTATAACAAACAAATGATCTCTAATAAGATCTAATGCCCGTTATTACCATTAAAATAAACTGCACTTAATGTAACCTGAGATTAATCTGAGGAAATAAGCTCCGGAATAAACATGCAATACTGCAGATTAATACAATGGTAATACACCAAATTTCCTTAAATAGAGCTTAACAGTGGAGCTTTATTAAGGGAAATACCAGCCCTTCGACTCGTTTGATTTATGTCTTCAAGCAACTTGTTCGTAGCTCGCAAAGCTCTGGAGACGCCATCACGATCGCCCTCGCAACTTGAACAAAATGGCCGCCTGCTTGGCGTCACTCATCTGGCCAATAAGCTCTTCACTTTCACAAGGTAACACGACACCGCGCTATGTATGTCTTCAAAACCGCCGGTATTTTGTTTCCGTGCCGTGATTGTTGTTCTCAGAATCAAGTTGCGTCCGACGAATCGGAGGAAAAGAAAGGTTTTTATTCTGTATTTGCTTTGAAAAACACAACCAAGGATCCACCTTGGAGTGCGTTGTGTTGACACAGGTAACCCCCCCCTGCCCCCCCCCCCCACAGGTGAGCTAGTGGACGCCATTGTTCTTGGTGCGTAGAAGTGGGGTACTAAAACAACACGGCTTGGACGCTAAGAGACACCGATGATCTTGACTTGGACCACCCAACGAGATCGGGAAAATGCAGCGTGAAGATGTGCCCATGGTAAACATCTCCGCCTCAAGGAAACATCGGACTTTGCGGAATTCAAATAAGTACGTAAGAATAAGGTAGTGTTGGATATTTCTTCACGCTTTAAAAATATTGAAATAAAATATACCTCTACACATTATTCTTCGACATTTCTTATTAATTTATTGACTCATCCCGAAATGTTCTGGAATTTCACTCCATGAGGAGTTGGTTCAATACCCGTAGCATGCCTAACTGCGGCAAATGATGGACAGATTCCGTATAAACCGCAAATGCCTTTTTCCTACTTTCCAGCATTCCCCCCTTTTCATTATCAAACCATTTTTCCGTCATTCACTCTTCAACCTAGTTGCAGAACAGTGCGACGTTAAAGGTTACAAAAATACAAATATAAGACGTTAGTTTCAAGCAGTTTTCTCGAGATAATTCGCGCCAGAATGAATGAGAATCGACAAGGCGCGAGACGTCCTGCATAACGACATGTTACTTCCAATTAGAATCCCTGCTTCTCGCTTGTGTAGATGGTGTTGAGATAATGGCCATCAATTTCATGGCTCCTTGTTGCAAGCGATTCAATTCTATTGCCTGAGCATTAGACGTATTATTGTGTTGAGCATACACAGCGTTTTGCTCTCATTATTATGCCCTCTGCATAGAACACAATGGTGGGGGGAAGGGTGGATAAAACAGGATAATAAAATACTAGGTGAGGGGGGGGGGGGGGGGGGTGACAGCTGGCTTCTGGTTTTATACGTTAACACATTTGTCGGCGCGGATCAGCATCCTTGCAGGATGATTTTTAGGGGTGGGTGTCGGGGGTGGGGGGGGGGGGGGGGCAGGGGTGTGTGGAGCCAGTTGAACTTATCATTGTGCTAATTAGCTACTGCATATTAGCTGATAGGGGCTTGTTTCATGGAAATTACTAAACCGTCATAAAGCAAGGTTTGAATATGTAGTTTTTCCACATTTTAAGCACATTTAAAGCTCCTGAATTTGGTCACATTC